>LUGF01038268.1:278015-289123 GCA_001625245.1 Calycopis cecrops
TTATATACCTTTCCTATAAACGTATATTACTCACTTCCATGTTCAGCAACCTTCCGCAACATTTCTGGCGGTACATATTCGTGGGGTAGCTCTGAGAATATTTCTTGGCTGCCCTGATGAAAATCATTAAAAAATACAGTTTACACATTGCTTTTAATGAAACAAATTTATAGACATCGAGAAGTTGGACAGGCTGGGTTTTGGATGGATAAGAAATTTTAAATTTGACTGTTGCATGCAACAAACACAAATTTCAGGTAACAAATATTTGAGTACAGTAACTTTGTTAGTCAATGAAAGTATCAAGAAGAAGAAAGAAAGAAGAAGAAGAAGGTATAAAGTATAAGTAGGTAAATTAATACCTAATAGGGATTAAATTAACAAACTAATTGGTTGAATTTCTAAAAAAAAATTAAGACATTTGATAAAGGCTAAGCTAAGTATGAGGCTTTCTTAGTAGGCCGTAGCAATAGGGTCATTGAGGGATGGCTATGTTCACCAATGAACTGATAAAGACTAATTATAAGGTTAATCAAGGACTCTATTAACTAATGCAGGAGATGCGGTGCATCCAGACACCGAATTACTGATTGCGCGGAGAGTTATCGCCAAACAATTGATCTATATAATTCATCGGACCTAACAGATACGGAGTATTGGAGGACCAACAGTTATGGAGGACACACAGTACTCGAAGGGCTGAATATTTTCCAAACCACCAACGGTGTTCTCTCGCTTGCGAGCTTAGGACGCTAACATACATCCGTACAAGAGTGACTGACCTGTGACACGTTCCCGGAGCCGGTGAACACGAAGGTGAGCGGGCCGAGCGACTTGGGCATCATGCCGAGCGCCACCTCGTAGCCCGCGTCGCGGATGGCCTGCCGCGCCATGCTCGAGTTGCGGTAGTTGTGCGCGGGGCCCACGTGCTGCGGACACGGTCATCCGTAAGACCAGGGAAGCAAGCAGCGTGATCGAAGTGCGACCAATTTAGAGATAGATACATATAATAGTTCGAACAATAAAAAATAATATGGCTTCGCCTCAACATCATGCTTCGTAGCACAGGTGAGTGGAGCTACACTAATTCGTAGCACCTTTTGTAGCGCTGCAAGTGTGTGCTACTAAATACAGGTCATCATTACATAAAAGTTTTAGGTTTTCACTTTCATCTATATCTTTTTTACAGTCCATACTACTATATGGACTGTAAAAAAGATATAGATATACTAAGATATAGAATACTACTGTATGGACTGTAAACTGTTTTTTGACGGAAAAGAAAACAAACGAGCGGTCGGAGCCTTTTTTTAACATTCGCATAGAAGTTATGCAAGTGCGTTGCCTTCCTTCTTACTTCTCCTTCCATGGTCCAAAGGAAGCTTACACACCACACGAAACGGAACAGAACAGATATAACTGTACTGCGGTATCGTATGAGAGAGTGGTCCTTCCCCGGTCGTGCCGGCCCAATTCAGACGCAGCATGATGTAACATTTTTTAAGGTATAGGTATATGGCAAACGAGTTTGAGCCATTTTCAGGACTACCGATGTCTATATACATCCATATAGAGGCTACACATATGCGCTGCTCTCCCTTCTCCTCCCACCTCCATGGAGTCTTGCTGCTTGTTCTTGCGCCTGTCTCGAGTACCTCTTACTAAAAATACTCAGCAGTTGTACCATGAAGGGCGTGTGATGCCCCAGCGCCAGCAGCCGCAGCCCCAGCCCGTGCAGGATGTTGATCATGCCCGCCACGCCCGCGTACTTGCCGAACGCCACCACGCGGTTGCCGGCGTCGTCCATCAGCTTCTCGTAGTCGATCAGACGAATGTTCTGGAACATGTATGTACGCGTTAGTAAAACGAGAATCCCCTGAGATAGGGCAGCAATTACAGTAAAACAAATCTTGTGAGATAAGATGGCAAGTAACAAGCCACACAGACATCCACATAAAATTTCACCAAAACAATAGGACACTAAATCGTACAACTTGAAAGGGTAGGTAACAGTCAGTAGTTGTCCCTTCGCTGAAGTAACGTAAAGAATCGAGATTTTTTTTTTTTGTAACGCAGGGGATAGTAACCTTTACGTACGCTATCCAGGAGCCCGGGTGGCTCAGCTGGGTACAGTGTCGAGCGCGGCTAATGCCCCTACCGACCAAACCCCTGCGCCTTGGTGCCTTCAGTCGCTATAATTGGAGGGTCCCGGATCTACAAGAAACAGGATCCCTCCAGCGGCAGGCTGGCCGTGACGCAAAGGTCAGACTTCTCCTCCCTGGGGACTTCTCCTCTCTGTCGGAACAGTGCGATGGGGCCAGGTTACCATTCTGACCCCTGGCCCCAATACTTAATTAGGAATAATACAAATGTGCATGGCACGGATTTTTTCGAATCGTGCGATTTGGACCAATTTCGCAAGTCGTCCTGTTCCACGCCACTATCTGTTGATTCAGAGGTACGGATGGAGGACCTACCAGCTTAGCTGCTCTTTGTCTGGCCCTAACCTAAGCCTGTCTGGTATAGGTAGCATAGTCTAGGGGATCATCATATCCCACCACGACAAGGTGGCAGCATCTTCGGCGGGGAAGGATCGCGACTGATCTGCTACAGTTGCCTGCAATAGCAGGACACATCCTTAAGATAATAATCAAAACTCGTATATTAAACAAATTCTATGTAATACTAGCTGCGCCCCGCGGTTACACCCGCGTAACTTTCGATCCCGTGGGAATATCGGGATGAAAAATAGATGTTGGCCGATTCTCAGACCTACTCAATATGCTCACAAAATTTCATGAGAATCGGTCAAGCCGTTTCGGAGGAGTATGGCAACGAAAACTGTGACACGAGAATTTTATATATTAGATGTACTCTGTGTTTTCATTATTTATGGCGGGGCTAGCACTCGTCATGCGTTCTTCTACGTCAATCAACTAAAAATAAGTAATTCCGTTTTCGGGTCTATCGCCAAATCGATGTTTTTATTTAAAATGTAACAGATATGATAATAACTTAAGACAGAAGGTTCCTTAAGTAGGGACTAAATAAATTAACCGACTTGGTATTACATGGATCTCACAACTTTTTATGGCAGAAATATTGAGCTGCGAGACTTGGTTTTTTTTACAGGTTGTTTTTGTTGGGATAAAACTTTACACAGACTACCATGAATTTGACACATTGATATATAAGACACACGTAATTATTGATGATTATGACCTAAATTGTTTGCCTTAGTTACGATGACATAATATGTCATATGTTAATTAGTTTATAATTACAAAAAAGTTTCACTTAGATCGAGTTTCGATCTCCGTGGGATCACTAGTATAGATAAAGTTTTAATCCGATGGCGTAGAAAAAGACTAAGATTTATTACTAAAAGTTTTATTCCTAAGCGCTGAAATAGGAGTTAAAACTTTGTAAAAAATTAAAAGTCTAAACTTATGCGTGGGAAAACAGCGGGGCGCTAGATACCAGTATAATGATATATCTTTGAAATGTCCATTTGTATAAAATCTCTGGCAGAAACCGGTGAGTTCTTTCCTACAAGCTGGAATTGTATGTTTAATTTGTTTGCTTATTGAGATAAAATATTATCAAACCACATATTTGCCTTTTCGCATAACCACTGATAATAAGCATAACAAAATATACGCCACCGTTTCTTGAATATTGATATTGAATCATCCAATTGAATTGCTAACGTTTAAAAAGTTTCTTAAATGCAATTTTGAATAAAAATATTTTAAATTCGTTTATTTTCATGTATTATCTTCTCGTTTACATTTCTATCTTTTTTCGTATCGCAGTGGGGCGATGTACCGCCACGTGTACGTACATCATACTCAACCGATGGACCTAGCCTCTTTCTTTTCCATCTCAAAAAGAGAGCAATTACGTAATGGATAGTTTTAGTTCTTCATACTGTGTATTCGAGTAGTTAAATATTTCTGACCACGACTAGCAGACGCTTGTGTATTTCAATCATAAGATACTGTAACGTGTTTCTGTTGCGTGGGAAGCAAAGAAACAGTCGGGATTTCATTGTAAATTATTATCCGATCAGCACCACAGACTGATATGGACGGCCAGCCTCCACTGCGTTATGATGCATGGCCTGTGTAGTTTTATTTTAGAGCGTAGATACGTAGGAATACGTAGACATAAAAAAAACTAGAACAGCACATCCCTGTAGTTCTCTAACTGGAGCGTCGAGCACGGAGTCTCGAGTGGCACATGTCACTCGCTGTTAAGACCTTTAACACCACCTTTTAACAGTGACCGATCACTCTATAATCTGACCGTAGTACGTCATTCTTGGCTTTCCCCGGTAATCTTTGGATATGTAAGTAAATGATTTTTGGCTTTCCCCGGTCAAAGAGCATACATAAAATCCCCTGTAATCTTAACATTACGTATTTTTTTTTAGTTTTTCTTTAATATTTTTATTTATATTTTAGTTGAAATAATTGATACCTTCGCCAATATAGCGTCCAACATGGGCATATTAGCTTCTTGCGCCTTGATAGTGTGTGAGAAGAAGCAGTAGGTCTTGTTGGGTATGAGGAGGTCTATGGGCGTCTGCTTGACTCCGAAGATGACGCTGGCCTCGCTGATGTCCTCCTGGACCACTGCTCCGGCGTTTATGTACGACTGAAAGCAAATTCGCATTACTAACTTATTTAACTTATTTTTTTACTTATACATAACTGGACATTTTATAAATTCTTCGAGTCGAACCCACACATCGGGGGCTCTTTACCAACAGGACGTCCAAAATCACAAATTATATAAGTTGAGAAACTTATATTTGTGTGCCGACACATCTATACTAATATTATAAAGAGGAAACCTTTGTATTTTTGTATATTTGTATTGAAAAGGCTCAAACTACTGGACCGATTTCAAAATTCCTTTTACCATTACTTAGAAGGATTCTTCCGAATCCGTGTAGGCTATATTTTATCCCGGAAAATAGATAGGATTTTTCGTGGTAGTGAAAATTGTGGAGTAAGTCGACGAAAAAACTGCAATACGTTAACGATTCTCGAGGACGCTGCCTAAATGGTTAGAGATGTATGGTTGACTTCTATAGAAATGTTGTAGAGCTCAATAATGCATACCAAAAGTACAGTCCGATAGTATAAACCAAACACATATTTTAGCCGTTACAACCACTTTTCCATAGAATAAAGTAATTAAAATTATTAGCCTATGTTTATTGATCATATTATCGTCAAATACTAATCCTTATACAAATAAACTATTTATTGAACAAGATTGTTTCAACAGATATAAATTACTTTTTATTTTATTCCAATCAGACAATCAATTCAAAAGATATTACGAATTTAAAATTGTAAAAACAAAACAATTTTTTTTCAGAGAGCTTAAAAAATAAATGTCCACTAGTGCGAAACCGGGGCAGGTCGCTAGTTGTGTATAAAATGGACAAATTATAAGTTACTATCTACCTACTTTTGTATTATATACCCATAGAGATATAAAAAAGAATATTTAATTCTGATATCTAGATATGAATATACCTACCTACATATAATTTACCGATTTTCGGTCTCATTAACTTCATTTGTGCTAAAAGTTCTTGCAAAATTCCATGTAGATTTTTGAGAATCAAGGTTTCCATAAAGTAAAAAAGTCGACACCAGGTCTTGATAATATCATCTTAGTTTTTAAAAAATCTTTTAGTGAATCATCTTCGTTCCATTCTAAATCTGGGATATCACATAAGAATCATTTGCAAAATATTTCGTGCACCTATAATCTTTGTTAAAAATAATTTAAAGTTCCTTAATCTGTGTCAATCATTATGTTAATATTTGTTAATAATACAAACAAGATAATGTAAAAAGGAATTCAAAATGGAAAATTTATTGAACACGGAAATTGCCAGATAGTGGCGAGAGCGCTATATTGTGTTGTCGCTATTGAGGTCACATCTCTAAAGAATTCAGACAAAGGAAGTCGCATCCGATACAGAGCAATCGACTCGCAACTCATTATTATATTATTTGTCAGTGATCAAACTGTCAAAAACTTCGGGAATATTTTTACGAAAATTGCGCAGATGAAGGAGTATGAAATTTGGCACACTGTTTATGTGTAAGAGAAGTACAGAACGCTAATATATTTTAATAATCCTGTTTATAAAGTACTTTAATTTAATAAATAAATCTTTACACACACTACCATGCATTTGACACATTGATATATAAGACACACGTAATTATTGATGAAGTTTCTATGTCGCACTCTTTGATTATATACACGTCGTCGTACTATTCTTTATCTACATCAGTTTTTGCAAGTGTTGAAAATTCTATACATAATTTGTTTACCTTAGTTATGATAACATGATATTTAGTTTTTGATTACAATAAAGTTTCACTTAGGTCGAGTTTAGATCTTCGCGGGATCACTAGTAATAACAATTACACGATTTACCAGTTTTTTTAGAAAAAAAAAACTGTACATAAGTTTACAAATTATACAATTTACAGTTTACACATTTGGGTAGTTTTAAATAGTACACAGTTAACTTCTGTCTTTAAACATTTCTTTCATGCAATAAATATTAGGGCTAAGCCTTATATTTTTTGGTATATTTGACTTACGTAGCAGTAGCTACATCTATTACGCCTACGAATTATTGCTACAACACTGTAGCAAATTAGCGTAGCACTTGTACATTTCGTACAAGTCTTAACATCGCTCGCCTACGTTGGCCTCATAGTTTGTATATTTGTAGGGCGTATATGTACAGTTACATACGCTAGCATTGCTTCTCTACTAGAGCCTTCACCGTCTCCGTCGACCCATCCGGGCGTCAGTTTAACGCAGCATATGTTTGTACCACATTTTACTGATTTAAAAATGAAGAGTTATGGTATTACCTGCATAGGATAGGCCCTCCTGTTGGACGGCTGCACTATCACCTTCACCCCCCTCCTCACCAGCCGGTTGACGTTGGCGGGCGCGAACGGCGCGCGTCTCTCCCATACTGACTGGTCCTCTCTCCGTATTGCTATTACACGACGGTTCTGAAACGATATGCATAGTTAATTGGAGTTGAGGTTGTGTTGCATAGTAGCCAAATTGGGTAGGCACAAGAACAGCTGTGCTTTCACGTCTCGTGGACGGGGAGAAAGGTAGAAGGAAACCGTATCATTCATTTGTAATCATTTGCACAATTATGGGTGTCGGTAGCGAACCAAATTCCCCGAATAGAAATAGGATGAGAGGAATTTAGTGCAACTTGTATTACTCTAGATATTCAAGAAATTTGATGAACTTAGAGTAAAGCTACATCGTGATGCATCATCTGTAGGGCTTTTAGAGATCTTTGCGGTGCTGAAAAATACATCATTTTCAGGATAATTTTAAGTTGTACAAGAATATGAGGCATGATACTGCGTGGACCCGGGATTCCTAAGCTTTGTATGGTCACGCGTTATTTACTACCTGCCGAAAATACGGAAATTACAATGAACCCTAAAAATGCAGAGATCTGGGCGGAGTTCTGATCAAATGTCAAGGACAAAATGGTGTTTTATAAAGTACATCGTGTGCAGCTTAGATTAAGTATATTTACAGTGTATACTTCATCTAAGGTGTGGAGCTTGGTGATTGTCAAATATATTTATAATGGCTGGCTTTTCATTTCCCGTTTTCCGCTACGGTGTTGTTATATACCAAATAAAAATAGAATGTTCTCAATTATAATTATTTCAATTCTAGGAGGCCGAAATCATGCTTTCTAAACTTTTCTAAACAAAAATACCATTTATAAAAACTTTTATAGAACTTCTGATAATGTCACCTAAATTTTAAAAATCTCGTAATTTTTTTATTTGCTGTCGAACCCTTCCGAAACGGCTTTCTCGATTTTCATAAAATTATCCGTGTAGATAGGGTCTGAAATGAGTTCATCCTGATAATTTCACGGTCGAATCTTACGCAGATGAAACCACGGGGCATAGCGTGTATTTTCATATAACTCCTCTCTCTTCTCTTTTGTTTTTAGAGTATGGAGGAGGGACGAAAGAGAACTATTTTTCTCTCCTTCAGTTTCAGTGTAACTCTATAGTATTTATCTATCTTTATGACCGAATTTTCGGCAATTATGTCACATGTGTAATGTACCTTATCTTATCATGTAGATAGCTAATATTTTCGCGTTAATATTTTACAAGTAACTTATCACTGAAATAAATGTTATCATCGTAAACAGAGAGTGTGTGATAGCGGCCCCAGGGAGCTCCGCAAGTCACGTCACAAGCCGCTTCATGCTTGCATCCACGTCATCAGTCCACCGAGCCAACCAACATTGCGGTTTCCGGTGTGGGGCCTCCATTCGATAATCTTTCTTCCCTCGGTTGTCGGTTCTGCGAGCAATGTGGCTAGCCCTGATGTAGATATATTGTTGAATAGCTTCCTCCCGCGGCTTCGCCCGTGTGGATTTCGGACTTCAAAAATTATTCAAAATTTTAACTTATTATGTTATTCTGATATGAAAGCTATATTAATGTAAAGTTTCATGAAAATCCGTCCAGTAGTTTCGGAGATTAGCCCGAACAAACGGACAAACAGACAAACAAAAAAATTAAAAATCATAGAAAAGTGTTCTGTTAAGTCTGTTACTATTCTAAAATCGCCGCCAATTAATTTTTCGTAAAAATATTCAATGTACAGACACTAAAATTTTACTGTTTTATTATATGTATAAAATCAAAATCAAAATCAAAATATTTTTATTCAAAATAGAATTTGAAAAATTGCTTTTTGAACGTCAAAAATTTAGTCTACCACCGGTTCAACCCTAGCCCTGTCCTGAGAAGAACCGGCGAAACAAACTCAGCGATATAGATATATATATAGATAAATTCATTATCATCGCCATATCATTGTTAGCAAAAAACGGTTATACGAAATAGCAAACAACTGGAAGCGCGGTTTCCATCGCAACATCAGCACTAGCAATATCTTAAGATAAGATAAGATTAAAATAATAATTTAAAATTGAAAATATTTTTATTAGGTGATTTAATAGATAAGTAATCTGTAGTTTTCGATTTCGTGTTTGGCAATTTTTTATATGATCGATTATATTTCCGGCATTTTTATAATGCTATAAATTAAAGAAATACAGGCCGATAAAATTAATTTACTTTGAGCAATGATGACGGTATGGTGCTGATAAATACTTAATGAGCTGGAGAACAAATACTGTTTTTAATGTTAATTAGAACCTGTTACGATACAAAAGCATATAGCTTATAAATATTTTATTCCAAACTAAAACAGACTGCTTATAATATTATGTAGGTACCTTGGGGTACCTCGTAAGTCATAAGTGTAGACTTTCGAATACACAAATCATTTTAGGGTCCTGCACCTAAAGGGTATATACTAGACTTTACTAAATAGCACTTGGCCACTTTTTGAGCAAGTGTAAATATCAGATACCTACCAACCTACGGTACAAGGTAAAACGGTATTTACTTGAACAATCTCCTAATCTTTCACGTAACACAAAATTTTGTATAATGACGATATTAAATAACAAGTATTAGACATAGTCCTGCGAGTCCTACTTATAAATAAGAAAATTGCAAAAGAATGTTTTTTAATTTTTTTCATTTTCATTTTTTACCTATTCTTTCACGTGAAAATAAAACAAACTATATAATTTGTATAAAATTTAGCACGTAGATTGTTATTAATACATTTTAATATTTGACTCGGGAATCAATCAATCAATCAAATATACTATATTGTGCATATTACAAAATACAGAAAATAAAATATTAAAATAAGGAACATTAAAAAGTAATTAACTAATACACACAATGGCAGCCTTATTACTTGGACAGTAATTTCTTCCAGGCAACCATCGTAAAAAGGACCTACCTATAATATGCAATGTATCACAAATACACAGAATAAAGATAATATAAGATATATACATTAATACATACAGATGTATACACATACATACATATACACACATATATACAATAGAAAATATACATATATACATACTCATATACACATACATATTCAGATACACAAACTACATACTTTACATACATAATATACGGACATGAGACGAAATATTAAACATGACAGATTATATAATAGTTTTTTAATAAAGTTTTGAAATTATTTAAACTTTTAGCGCGTCTTATATTAGTAGGCAGAGCGTTCCAAAGAATAATAGCCTTAACAGTGAAAGAAGATTTGAAGAATTTAGTATGGTGGATATGGTGAATAGGAATGTTTAAGAGAAGATTAGAAACAGATCGCAAATCCTTACTCGCAAGTTTGCGAAATTAAAATTTTTCCTTTAGATAGGTATGAAGGAATTCTAGGGTCATACAGGATTGAGTATAAAAGAGAAAGAGTTCTAAAGTTGCGGCGTAAACGGATAGGCAGCCATTCGAGACGAGATCGGTATTCTGAAATATGTTCATATTTACGCACACCATAAATGAACCTTATTGATAGATTTTGGAGTCGCTCTAATTTATTTGATTGTTCTTCCGTTAAATTAATACAGCAACTATCCGCATAATCTAACAATGATAAGAGGATAGATTCAGCAATTGATATTTTAGTCGGAATAGGGAGCAAATTAGACAGCCGCTTTATACAGTGCCACGCAGAAAATACCTTTCTACTTACCTCTTTAATCTGGTGTGTCCATGACAAGTTTTGGTCGAAGTATACGCCGAGATTTTTAACATATTATATTGGGAATATTAATGACTAAAAGACTAAAGGCTTTTAGTATATTTTACGCGAGTCACTGGAGTGAAACTGCGAGGCACAGCTAGTTAGAAATTACATTAGCAAACCAATTTGGAAGAGTTGGAGAATTTGGAAGAGAGCTAATAATACAATAATGTATTTGCTACAGTCGATGTTCTCACACGTTATGTAATGTTAATGATTTATTGAATGTATATTGTGTGTCTTGATGGCGATCCTTAACAAATAAATAAATGTTCAAATGATTCAATTGGACTTTGGGCAAAAGTTCGTCATACCTCATCTCATATCAGTACTTTAGCTGCCCGCTA
>LUGF01038286.1:0-19973 GCA_001625245.1 Calycopis cecrops
TAATCAATTATTCTTATTGCGATTTAGCAAATCAATGACCCCGCCACTTGCAATGTCAAATAAATGGGGAGGAAAATCAAAGGCAATAAAAGAAAACAAACAGAAACGTCACGCCCGCTCGTAACTGTGACAGCTTCAGCGCGGCGTGTCCGCCTCGTACTCGAGTGCGACAGTGTCCTTTCAGGGGACCCTTTGTAATGCGTATTTATTGTCCTCTAATGTCTTTCTTTCAAGGTAAACGTTTTATTTTATTTATCATTTAAATATTGTTTGATTTTAAATTACTATTTATTAAACTATTTTATTTGATTTTAATTTGCGACATTTTTTCATAGAGTCGCCCATGGAGGTGGGAGGAGGAGGGCAACGCATCGATAATACCTCTATGCCTATGGGCGTCGGTAGTCAAGAAAATGGCTTACTGCTTTTTTAGTCCCCTTATAGAAAAAAAAATATTTATCAGCTGTCTCTAGGTCTCATGAGCAAGGGCGAATCGAAAATATAATAAAAAAAATACTCGGAATTACTTTTTATTGGCAATAAACGACATAATTTCACTTGATGGTAAGTGCTAGTACTAGCAACCTAATGGTAAGTAACCTCCGACATAGATCAGCAGCTTCAGTAGATATAATCCAACTCTACGCTACATATTGGAAAGGTAGGAAAAACGCAAGTTTTAGTACATAATATATAGAGGCCGTAGGTATCAAAAACAAAAATAATAAGGTTTTATCTTCCAAGCATTATATTACTCCAGAACAGATAAAGACTGATGCTGACGAGAACGCCTCGGCGATATTACCTCCTTAACCTTTGAGGATATGAAAATACGAAGGTTAATTATCTTTAGTTCCATATTCCGAACCCAAATGTTCATAAGCCCTGGGCTTATAAACATTCTAATGTATTAAATACTAACAATGTAATAAAGTACGTTGACTACATCCCTATGAGATAAGTTAAAGCCGAACCGTGTGAAGTAGGCATATTCCTATCATATTTCTTTAAACCAGAACTTATGTTATAGAGCGAAAAGAAGTCCAATACACATTAAGTACCGCTGTGAGTGGTCTGTCGACGAGACTGCATGGGGTCTTCCGCAGGTGGCAGAGATACATCACGATTTGATGGTGTTTGTAATAGCCAATTTAGCTATCATGGCCAGATGGGCTTAGGGGTCCCATGGTCACCAACCATAATGCGGGGTCTTCACACGCGGTCTACACAGTTGTAGACCATAAAATGTAATAATTTCACAAAAAAATCACAAAAATTGTTCAGTCAATTAACTATAAATAAGATGACGTATCTCATTTTAGGTTAAATCGACTGTTATTCTTCTTCAGTTGGAAAAAACCAGAAAATAGGTAAAGGTAAAAAACTAACAACCATACCCAATAAATTAAATATCAACTTACGTATGTCGGTAAATTTAGAGTATATACCTATGTTGTTGTTTGTTGTATGTAATTAATTGTCACGCGAATTCGTTTTGCTAGGATGTTATAAACACGCACAGAAATTGAGTGTGTCAGCTTTGAACGCAACTGGAGTTTGCTCTACTTAAAAAGAATGTGATTTTTTAATTGTTTTATTTAGCTTAGTCCGCTTGTCTTATTCGAGGGTCGTTGAATTTTTTCATGTTCATTCAGAACATGTCAAATTCATATTGTATACATTCATGTATATTTGACACGATTTCATTTCTCCCATTTTTTCATTAAAATGTCGTTCATTCAAATATTAATTGGTTCATAGTTTATTATTCTTTTCTAATGGGCGTTTCTTCGTTAGGAGTATCTACTTGTGAAACAAATTAAAAGTTTAACTTAGCCAGCGAAGATTTGTTGTTGTTGTAGGCAGCTTAATATACTTGAGCGCCTCGTGGTCTAGTGGTATGTATGTTCAACAACAGATGTGTGGTCCCGGGTTCCAATCCCGGGTCGGAACAAAAAGTGTTATTCGGATTTTTCAACAGTCCGGAGTCAGGAAGTTTACGATGTTACACTCCCGTGTTTAGGAGAACAATTGAAGCCGTCGCGTCGGTCCTGCGCCTGATTTCCGGCTGTGTCGGACTGTCTCTCTTTCGCAATAGGAGAAAGAGGGAATAGAGAATGCACTTGTGTCTGCGCAAACACTTACCCATGCACCATAATATGTCGTGTGCAGGTGGCTCGTCCCTATAGAGATGGGCCGTCATAGCCGAAATTCGGCTAAGACGACATTATTACTACACAAGATATACTCACAATGAGCCACTTCTTGCCGTCCCTGTTGAAGACGGGCGGCTTGTCGAGCGTGCCGGCGCCCGGGGTGGGAAGGGCCTTGGCGGGGGCGTGCGACGCGGGGGCCTTGAAGGGCGCTGGGCCCTGGCGCAACCCGGGGTTCTTGTGGGTCTGCATGTCTGACGTCACCTTGCGTAGACCTGGAATATAATAACATTATAGTATTTTTTTTTAAGTAGCATGATGCATACTGCCAAGAATGGCTAAAGAAGAAATCATCTTTTAGTATTTATTTATATAATCTCAATGATAGATGATGCTCTTCATAAGCGTTTATTAGTATTAATATACTACATAAAATTAGAATCTTTTAGTAAAAATTGACACAGTTGAAAGGTAAAGTCAAAAGTATAAGTAGGTACTCTCTAATCTGTACTCTTTACTTTGAGCCTTATTTATGTAATGTAAATCCATTATTGGATGTATGTAACTTATTAATTATTATGACCCTACAATTAGCTTGTCTGTAGTTTTTGTGAAAAAATAAAATAAATAGCTTATGATATGCTTCAGGTCGCATGGCCACAACGATAAGTGACTAAAGCTAAATTTAATCACCGTGCCTGCTAAATACATATTGGAAAAACCAATAATTAAATCAAGTAAGTCCAAATGCTCAAAATGCATCGTAATCCACTGTCACTATCATTACTACGACGAATTTAACACATCTTACTTTGTTTTGTTGAGCCGGTCAAGTAGCAGGGAATATGGAAATGCCCATGCATACCTACATTTTTTTTTTATGATATAGGAGGGCAAACGAGCAGCCGGAGCCATTTTCATGACTACCGACGCCCACAAACATCCGCATAGAGGCTATACAGATGCGCTGCCCTCCTTTCTCCTCCCACCTCCATGGACCACCGGCTACTTACACACCGCACGAAACGCGACAGCACAGCTGTCACTTTACGCCAGTCTCGTGTAAGCGAGAGGTACCTCCCCGGTCGTGCCGGCCCAATTCGGTTGCATGCAAGCATGCAGTGTGGCACTACCTCTTACCAACAACATGCGATCAAAAATCTAACAGATTCGTGAAAGGGACGATTAGGAGAAAGGGTGAAATAGTGTTAGAATCGTCGACATCGGGCGGGACACTTCGTTCCCTTACCCATTTCCCATCGTTAAATATCGAACATCCTCGAGACGTTTAAGCGCTTTTAAAACTGCGTAAAGATAACAGTAAAGTTCCGTTTCACGGCGCGCTCGAGCCGGGCACTAAAACTACATGGGCTGTAATATGATCGTCAAATTATTCGCTCGTAAACACCAAGCGCTGCATTAAAGTCATAGCGGTGAATTTACGCTTCTACGTACAGGACTTTAGAGTAGGCGACTCTTTGCTGAATGAGACCAGCGCGAAGCTTTAATACACCATCGTGAAGTGGCGGCTATCTTTCGAAGAGTTTGAAGATCTACACCAGCGATAAGCATTCACGATGTTAAACTTTTAGTCATTTATTGTTTATTCCTAATGACTAATTTTAAAAAAACTTCCTTATTCATTAGATTAGTCATTTGACATAAAAACTAACTTGGCTAATCTTTACTATACTGGGTCTGTATCTGATAGTCTGGTATAAAAATGATTAATTTTAGGAAGATTAGATAATCATTTCGCATAAAGAGAAATGAGAAATTACCAAAATTCAGGTTAACCGTTAACGGAATGTTTATTGTTATGAACATAGCCCAATGGGACGGATTGGGTTTATGAGAAATTGGAAATTATTAAAATCGTCTTAAGTTTACTCGAATATTTATATTCATTACAATAAAATAACTTTAATTATTTTCGAGCGGTTTATTTAATTATTTTACAAACCCGTTTCAGAGGATTTACATCAACCATGGTTACAGTCACTTGTAACACTTGTTTCTTATTGTAATTATTAAAAACAATTAAAAAAGGCTACAGTGAAGTATAAACGCCACTGCATTGATCGCGTGATAATGTTTAGAATAGGCCTAATGATGATAAGACGCAGTCGACATAAAAAACTTTCAAATACATTCCCTATAAAATTTTATACGGAAATCCTCTAGACCATGAGATGAGGGACATTTGACCTCATTATTAAAATTTTGCTGATCAGAGCAATCTGTAAGATGCTTACGCATCGTCGATAAGTATTAAGCATCGCTACGGCGACCAAATATATTTGATCCTCACAAAAAGGTTAATAAAAAATAATATGGGTACTAAAATATACAATAATGAAAGAAAGTACAGAGATATAAAAAATATATAAAGATATTGTTTTTCCTTTGCAGGCGACAGTCGGATCACTTAATGGTAGTGGCGTCGTCTCGACCGTTGACATCAGCATGTAAATGATTCAAAGATACATTGACATCAGTTTGTCTAATTTTTGTCACAAATAGACAAATCGCAAAAGGGAGTTTCTAGATTGTCACGCCAACTAATAACTGAAATATATGACTTTTAACTTTGTTATTTTAATTTGATGTTTTTTTTTTTAATGGCATAGGGGGGCAAACGAGCAGTCGGAGCCAATTTCATAACTACCGACGCCCATAGACATCCGTGTAGACACAGATGCGCTGCCCGCCTTTCTCCTCCCACCTCCATAGGCCACCGGCTACTTACACACCGCACGAAACAAACGCGACAACACAGCTGTCACTTCAAGTCGGTCTCGTGTAAGTATTGAGATAAAGTTAATTTTAAAAATATAATTACAATATTAAATGTCAGTATGACATTTTCGTTATTTTGCAAATACTTAATTACTTAGTCCATTGAAATGTTACATGAGCTTTGTAGACCAGTGTCGAAGCCTTCAAAAAATGTAAAAAGTGCAAAAAAATCGTAGTAGAATGAAACCTATTAGAAAATGTTGAGAATATTACAAAAATGAAAGGAAAAATAAATTACGGTCGATTCGAGTTCGGGAAGTGGGAGAGGGGGGGGTTTTAAGGGTTGAAATCGGTTTATCTCGATTTCCGGCAAAACTACAAGTCTTATGGAAAAAAGTTGAATGGCAAAGTTGTAGGTAATAAGAAGATCTACAACTTTTGTATTTACACTTTTTTCTCATAACCTCAAAATTCACATGAAAAACTCAAAAAACCACGTTTTTGGTTTTTTATTTTTATCTTTTACAAAAATTTTTTTTTTTTAATGAAATTTGGCGAGAACGTACCTTTATATATGTCACCGTAAGATTGTAAAAACCGTAAAATTACAAAATAACTCGGAAGATTGTAAACTATCGGAAAATTGTGAACTGTATAAATCATTTACAATTTAACACATTTTTTTTCGTTAGTTTATAATGTTCCCGGAGCAAACTGTAAAATTTACAGTTTACAATTTTCCGAGTTATTTTGTAATTTTACGGTTTTTACAATCTTACGGTGACATATATACCAAACACACCATAATTTTTTGGATTTGAAAAATTAATTTTTTCTCCTTATTTTCATTTAATACCGAAAAAGCACCCTAATTTTCAATCGAAAATTCACGCGTCAAAATTTTAGCTTTTTTAGAAAAATTGGTGAGCTTTTTATTCGTTGGAATCTCTACTTTCTGATAGTGTAATAAAAATTATACGTCACCATGGAAAATATTTTCAAAAAATTTAAAAAACTAAAAAAACTCGAACCGAAAAATTATTTTTCTATCATTATGTACAAATTTGAGCTATTTATTAATATTAACACTGTAATTACTCATTTAGCGTATGATTCTATGTTACATTGATAAACAGAAAAAAATTTAAATCTAAAGATACTACTATAATTAACAAACAACTAAGTTAATAATGTGTATATTTGATAAAACATCTACAATATTATAAGAAAGTCGTAAAAAATTCCTTAAATTAAATGCGTAGATGCTTGTTTATTACTATTTGAAGACAATTCATATACCTGAGTGACCTTCAGAAAATTTTAGTCCATGAAAAAATATATCGTAAAGAAGTGGGGAAGGGACTAGGAGGGTCGGACTTATTACTATACCTCTTCTTTCGTAGCAGATGTAAGAACCGTTAGTAGGTATTGCTAGTATACAAGATACAGAGAGTATCGTAAATGCATTATTAGACGCTAAAAATTTGTCCAATGTGGCCAATATTTTTTATAAAAAAGATGCAAACAAACACGATATCCAAAGAAATGGGTTACAGTTAATAAAATCTATTTATAAGTGTAAAAATGATAATCTAACGCTGAATCAATTAAGATTTACAAAATATCAATTGGCAAAAATTAAATCGTCTTTCATGTTGGCGAATCTTCCACCCACAGAAGGTGCAGCAGAACAACATTGTTACAGGGCATATTATCAGCTTCAAACTTGGCTGGGTAATAAACTGACAGCTACAGATTGGGGCTGGAAACAACATGAACGAGGCATTATACCTAAATTCACAGAAAAGGAATTGATTCCGGAAATACTGCTCAAAACTATTTGCTGCAGTTGTGAAACTGGATGTAACAGTTTAAAATGTGGTTGCCGAAAACATGGTTTAAAATGCACAAATTTATGTTCAAATTGTCATGGCTCTGAAAAATGCTCTAATGTAGAAAAAAAAACCTACGAGGAACTTAATGATTCGGATGAAATTGTGGATGAAGAAATAATGCAGACTGGAAATAATATTGGAAACGAAGACGGTGATGGTCTTGAAGATTCCCAAGATTTGCTAGAATCGGAAAACGACGAACAAATACCATCAAAGAAACAAAAATTATTGAACTAAAAAATATTATGAAGAACATGTATATAGTATGAGATTTTTTTTATGACAAAAATATAATAAAACTTTAATAAACCAGCTTTTTTACCGAAACAAAAATTGTAACATCCTCATTTTTTAGATAAAATTCCCTTTAAATCCTATTTTGAATATTTTTAACAACCATTTTCCCATGTTTTATTTTGCAATCTTAATGTTTGATTGATTGAATTTTTTTTTGTTTATCAATGTAACATAGAATCATACGCTAAATGAGTAATTACAGTGTTAATATTAATAAATAGCTCAAATTTGTACATAATGATAGAAAAATAATTTTGCGGTTCGAGTTTTTTTCGTTTTTTAAATTTTTTGAAAATATTTTCCATGGTGACGTATAATTTTTATTACACTATCAGAAAGTAGAGATTCCAACGAATAAAAAGCCCACCAATTTTTCTAAAAAAGCTAAAATTTTGACGCGTGAATTTTCGATTGAAAATTAGGGTGCTTTTTCGGTATTAAATGAAAATAAGGAGAAAAAATTAATTTTTCAAATCCAAAAAATTATGGTGTGTTTGGTATATATAAAGGTACGTTCTCACCAAATTTCATAAAAATTTTTTTTTTTTGTAAAAGATAAAAATAAAAAACCAAAAACGTGGTTTTTTGAGTTTTTCGTGTGAATTTTGAGGTTATGAGAAAAAAGTGTAAATACAAAAGTTGTAGATCTTCTTATTACCTACAACTTTGCCATTCAACTTTTTTCCATAAGACTTGTAGTTTAGCCGGAAATCGAGATAAACCGATTTTAACCCTTTAAAACCCCCCCTCTCCCACTTCCCGAACTCGAATCGACCGTAATTTATTTTTCCTTTAATTTTTGTAATATTCTCAACATTTTCTAATTGGTTTCATTCTACTACGATTTTTTTTGGTTTCAAAAATTATCGACACTGGTCTATTGCATTTTTAGAGGACGCAATTTCATTTTTGGGATATGTGTGGGGGTCAACATGGGGATTTTTTTTTTATAATATAATTTATTATGATCTTTTTTATTGGACACCTGACGATGAAAAGTACTAGAAATAAGGATGTAGACAATTTAATTGGCTGCTTTTACTGGCAACCCCGCAAACTTGAGATTAAGATTCTATTGACCCCAACATGATCCAAAAATAAAATTGCGTCCTCTAAGAAATGAAATATTCGATCCTTAAATTGTTACATTTCAACGGAATAATTTTTTTTTAATTGACATTGGTATGCGCCACATTCAACTAAAGTATTGCCTCTATGTTTATTGCACGTGTAGTGTACAGACTATTATAACTAAATAAATAAATATGTAATTGTTATTATTCGTAATATGATATATTGTCTGTATAATCTATTATATTTATAATCTGTCGTCTTGCTGAACGAACACGGAGAATCGACCAATGAGAGTCATTGGAAGAGAGTGAGTCAAATGTAAAGTCAAATGATGAAATAATCAGATCACTGCTTAGACAGCGGGGCTGTAGGACTGATGTCTTATATTGAGACTCTTGACGTGTGAAGCCAGGGAGACGATATTGGTTTATTACATTATATAATATATATATCTTAGATATTATGTTTACGGATGTATAATATTATATTATCAATATTACATAATCAATAAGTATACAGCACGCTTAATATTATAATAATACGCGATTATTGCAAGATCGCTATTCAATGGGTCAATAGGGAATATGCGTATGATTCAAATAATGATAATTTTTTTTATATGTAAAGTCTTTTCCTGTAGATGTGCGTACGTATTAATATTTTTTTGTATAATTTTGTTTTCAATCAGAAAATAATTATTGAAAAGTGCAAAAATTATGCGGGAAGATTGAATTAGGTGAAACGCACGCCATTGGTCGGAACGAATTGTGACGTCAAAGTTCATAAATAACATCATTGTTCACGAGCATTGGAGCATTGCCATTGGTGGTTGTTATGATGCGTGACGTCATGTCAGCGCGGCAAAATGGCGATCGTTTAAAAAGCTGTTATCGGCCTACTAATTTGAAACATTTTTTTTGAACTTAATATTGTTTTTTCAGCGCTGATATTTTTTTTACATTAATGTAATTATGTAAATTATCATTTAAAAATATAAAAAAATACATGCATATTCCCTATTCCATGTTTATATTGTAAAAAAAGAAAAAAATAATGGCTGCCATTTTTTGTTCCACCCTCTCAATTAATTAAACCTGTACGGTGCCTGTTTTTTAGTAATTTATAGGGAAAATTATGACATTATTTTTAAGGAAATAAAAAGAAATAGTCCATATTACAATAGTTGAGTAATTATAGAAATAAATTCCTAATTAAAAACTTTATGAGACCCGAGAATGTGGTATACGTGCCGCTAACTCTTAACCCATTTAATTTATATCGCTATTAAATCATTAAAGAGGTATAAATTCTGCAATTGCCGAAGTTAGGTATTGCGTCGGTGACCACATTTCATGTTATGGACAGGAACGGTTTTTTTTCCTTTCTTGGTCCGAAATTGCGGTATCCTAAAATACATTGAAGACGCAATTTTATTCCAAATATTGACGGATTGGCCCGTAAAACAAAATACATACATGACCCATTATTTAAAATGTTGTTAATAGTCAAAATCACTAACGAGGAATATCTTGGATATTGAAAACAAAATTTAGTCAGGATTTTTTTTAACTCCATCCATTACTAGGACGTTAAATATATAATTGTTATCATTTATGATCATATTATTTTCAATTATACAAGCTTATCCTACAATTTTCTCTGCACACGTTCCAAATGTACCTACTAAGTTAGCTTGGAATCGATGGCATATACGTACACACACCTTACTTGGTACGCATTTTTAGTTATTACTACGCACTAATTTCAGCCTATTTTATTTGATGTGCTTACAAACGTTCTTTTCGCCTCATTTCGTTATTTTAAAGACCTCTCATATTTCTTTCGTTATACCCTCCATGTTTAGACATATACTAGTATCAGTTTTGTATGCGTATTCAGCTCCTATCTTATATCCTCCATGTTAAGTCATAGACTATCAGTCTCGTATTCGCCCTATCTCTCGATCAAGCCAACTCCAGACGGCGTGCAATTTATAGAAGTGATTGCCGACGGTCGTCGCCTGCGTTCAACAAAAAAAGTAAATGGGACTAACTGTTCGTGATGGCTTCGCCTTTGTTGATCTCGGCGAAGAGGGCGCTCCGGTTATCAACGGACAGGTCTGCGAACTCCGCCTCCGGCATCGGCGGCGGCGGCGGCAGGCCTCCGGGCGGCGGCGGCGGCAGGCCTCCGGGCGGCGGAGGCGGCGCCCCAGCTCCCTTGCCTACGGAAACACAATGAAACTCATTAATAAATGTAAAGAAATGCCCGTGCTATTAACACGCAGCATAATGAAATGGAAATTGTTTGGGTATTACGTTTGAGGCATGGCGGTCAGCCGCACCTAGGTGAATCCACACTTGAATCATTAGATCAGTCCATACTTATAGAATTCTATAGTACGCCGGTATCATGTAGGTAATCGAGAGGTACCTTTCCGGTCGTGCCCGTCCAATTCTGCTGCATGTTTGTAACGTGGCACTACCTCTTACTAAAATGTACGTAATGATGTGTTGCCCTCCAACCCTGTTCTACAGTGAACCACCATGCAGCATCTCGCAAGTTGCACCAAAATCTAATCACTTTGTGGCAGTATCATGTTAGCGACTGGTACTCCAATTCGGCTGCGCAACATAACATAATCTTACGTAAACACATTATACATTTATATACAATGTTGATAAAAGCGAGAGGCATATGAAACCACATATTGAGTGTATAATTTCCAGGCTACACAACTATAAACAGATCAACCGGCGCAATAGGTTAGCCACAGGATTTTTTTTAAGTTTTTTCTCATTTCGTACACGCTGTAAGCCAGCTGATCGTTGACAATGAGCGGCCGATGCCGGTGTCATTCACCCTGTGTTCGCTGTAACCGCCCGGTACAGAGTGATAACATTTTTTCGTTATTTAACTTGTTTGAAAAAAGTAATTTCGTATACTTAAACTTTTTTTTTAAGTTTCGGATTAACTGTAGGCACTTATAGTATATGTGGTTTCATTTAATGCCTCTCGCTCTTATCAACCCTGTATACGCATTATATGGTATTTCACGATAAAAGCTTTACATAAAAGTTAAAAATTACTTCCATAACTTGAGTGCCACGTTGGGAGGGAGCACATCCATCATGCATGTATATCGAGTCATCAATCAGGTGCGGAGACAGAAGCTCTTACACGAATCGATTCCGTTTCGGTTAGATTATGTAACGCGCTCAAATCTAACAGACCTACGTCTATGCAGAAAGAATAACACCTAAGTCTTATTTTTTTCACGATCAATAAGCATGAATCGCCTTTTGATCAGGCGAATTATGTGTAATTACACAATTTGTAAACCACTTTGACCAATATCTTTATTTATAGAATACGATGGGTGCTGTGCAGATGGTAAGAAGTATTTAATTTACATAATGCAGTTTTATTACTGTTTTCCCAAGTTACACAGATAAAGATTCCTTCAACAAGTGATATTCCTGTGCCAATAATAAAAAATCCTAAACGCCTAGCCTAATAATTACACTACTACTAACACGTCTGCCTAATGATTACATGCAAGGCATTTCCCCGCAAAGCTAAATTAAAAAACCGTAATAAAAACAGTCAGGAAATAAATTTTCATTATAACAGCAATATTTATGAAATCGTTTTTCTTAGAGCTCCCTAAGTACTAATCAGCATATAAATTTTCGAGTGACAGCTGGTTATAAAGCGATGATGTGAGCAAAAGAAAATGACTTATCCGAGACGAAATTTTGCATCTGAACTTATTATGGTGTAATGAGATACAGACGTGACAATGAATGCCACATAATGAAAGACTTAATAAAAGCGTTCATTACATAAATCATTAAACTTTGAATTATTTGACAAAACTTTGTGAGGCATTTTATATTTACGAACCAAAAGAATAAGTTATTTTTAACAGTCTTTTTCAGTCATATATTTGTGAATTTAGCAATTTCCAGATTTAAGAACGGCATTATTTGTACAGTTGTTCTAACTTTTTGACAAACTCACAGGTTTAGATTACCGTACTGTATTCAAAATATGCCCAGAAGCGGTTGAATTTTTAATACCTATGTAAAGAGGACCTAGTCTTTGTTGAAAAATAAATAAATCACGATAAACATGTACCGATAAGCCGTATTAAAATGTATGTTTAGAGTAGTAATATATAAATAATGATAGACTACTCATATATATTCCACGCGAATCCATCCATTGGCGGTGTATTTTAATATCTCCAACATTAACAAGATTGAAATTGAGAAGCCTCAAGGGAGAAATTTTATTCGGGGAGTTTTTATGTACATATTTTCCATTTCAGTTTTTACCTGGAATCATTCAATATATTCGAATGAACGAAATCTTCTTTGGATCACGATAATCTCGCAAGTTAGATTGAATTTCACACCCTTTAATATTGGAGACCGAGAATTACGATAGCTAAGATGTAAGTAGTAAGTTATTAGTGTAAATCTGAAGTTGGCCACAGTAATATGTTATACTATGTTATAATATGTTATACACAGTATACATTTAGAATGTTAGTGAAAATATAGTAATTATACTCGTTACATTTAAGAAATGTATAAGTTGCTTGTCTATTGCGTTGGGTTTATGCTCCTGTAAGTTGGATTAAGTGTTACTATAAATAAATAAATTATACCAGACAAGATGACGCCATGAGCAACATTGGTGCGAGAGCGGCGTCGTATACCCAAGTAATAAATAATAAAAGTGTTATTCCGATCCCTTATGGCCATTTTATACGATGATAGATCGGGACAATACAGTAACAGATACCCTCATAAAGCTGTTGTAGTTGAACACTTTTTCACGCACTTTCCCACACTATCAAATATTATATTATAATTTGCACTGACATACAAATATTGCGATTTATAATTAAACAAATAATGTGGACTTAAAAACGAATTAAAAAAATACAATTAAACGAGCCGAAAAACATATCTAAATAAAAACATATTTTGTATCTTTATGTAAATTATATATACAGCCATTTAACCTGTAGATGTAATAAATACAAAAATATAAAAAAGAAGTAATGAAATTGCTGCATTGCAGCCAAATCTGGCTTGGCGGCCCGACCACGACCTCTCGCTTAGGTTCATGAACACCGTTTAACGGTGCGGATGTTGATGAGCATCGGTAGTCACTAAAGGGCTCCGATTATTTGTTCCTATGCTAAAAAACTAAGTGGATGATCTGTTTGAGTAGGGTCGTAGTTTACGGTTATTATTATAGACTACTAGCTGCGCCCCGCGGTTTCACCCGCGTAAATTTCGATCCCGTGGAAAATTATCCTATGGCATCCCATAGGAACATTTTTTCGGGATAAAAACCTATGTGTTACCCTCTATGTGTGTGCCAAATTTCATAAAAATCGGTTCAGCCGTTTTTACGTGAAGAAGTAACAAACAAACAAACAATCATACAAACTATCGCATTTATAATATCAGTTTGATGGAGGGTAGAGGTAGGAAGGAGAATCATCTGTATATATTAAAGTGTCCATCAAAATGCATTAAATTAAGGTAGCGCCATTGGCATTAGGGTAAGTTCACTTTTACTACATTATTTGGTACTACGCAAGTTGTTGAAATCATCAATAATATCTACTTTAGTCGCCAATAATATATTTTTTTTACCTCGGCATACTTCAATTTGTTTACAATTACGACAACCGTTATTTACAGCATATAGCTGGATAATTTCCCTATTTTCTACTATACATATAAGATGACTCGCCTTACCTCTACCCTCCATATTACAGACGTACGGGTAAAACGTATTTGTTACTTGTGTCAATGCTTAATTTAATGAAAAATACTAAACCTAATTCTCAAAGTCGTTAAGCTAGCCAGCCGGCCGGCCTACCTCCATCGATCCACTACACACGTAATCTCCAGAACACGTGCCCACAAGGGCGGTACGTACCTTGACATATCCAGCCTATTTTAACCTTTAACTGATATGTCTTTAGTTTATGAGTCTTGACGGCACTTAGCCAATGCGACCGAGAACGCCCCCCAACAGCCTATACTTGGTCGTAAAACATGAAAGTATAAAAATTGATGACGTGCGTAAAGTGTTTCACTTTGCCAATGAACCACATGAGACCACGAGACCATATTTATTTATGGAAACTTTCTCCCATAGGTTGCTAACGACCCAACGCCAAGACCACGAGACCATATTTATTTATGGAAAGTATTTCTCATAAGTTGCTAACGACCCAACGCCAAGACCACGAGACCATATTTATATATGGAAACTTTTTCCCATAGGTTGCTAACGACCCAACGCCAAGACCACGAGACCATATTTATTTATGGAAACTATTTCCCATAACTTGCTAACGACCCAACGCCAAGACCACGAGACCATATTTATTTCTGGAAACTTTTTCCCGTAGGTTGCTAACGACCCAGCGCCAAGACCACGTGACTATAATTCTTAATGGGAACTTTCCCATTGGTTACAAATCAGTAATACTATACTATAGTAACAGAGTGGTATCAATATAGCTGAACAAAGAAATGAAACACAATTGGGAATAACATACAATACCTTTTATCTTGAACAAATGATTGGTTAGTTCTCTGGGGATAGATCGACATACTGACTTTTAACTCGCTTTTAACATTTACTTTTAAAACCAAATCAAATTACTCTACACATTTATCATTATCACTAACCGACCGTGCCTTCTTCGCTGGACGTCAAAGGTGAACATTTTCAATAGCAGTAAAATATAGCCAATGTTGGTAACTGATGAGTAATAACTTTTTATTAGTGAGGGAATGGTTAAAATCGGTCCTATAGTTATGGAGACTATTCAATATGGTCAGGCACGTGGTGTGTAAAGTCTACAGATATTTATTATTATTATAAACAAAAACTTGCGTCTATCGCCTCTTTAGATATAAAAAAAGTACAGAAGTATAAATTACTAGCTGCGCCCCGCGGTTTCACCCGCGTATCTTTCGATCCCGTGGGAATATCGGGATGAAAAATAGATGTTGGCCGATTCTCAGACCTACTCAATATGCTCACAAAATTTCATGAGAATCGGTCAAGCCGTTTCGGAGGAGTATGGCAACGAAAACTGTGACACGTGAATTTTATATATTAGATATTAATCATCGAGGAACCTTTTAATTATCTTATTTTTCTGGTCACAAATTCAATATAGCTCTAAATATCCTCATCTCCTTAAGAAACAAGGAAGACTAAATCAAAAACCTTCAGTAAATCCAACCGCTTTGTCAAGCTACCCCCATGCAAACATCACCCCCTACCATAAAAGACGATGTCTCGGAAATAAAAGCGAGTTAAAATATGCGCTCAATTTGTTGAGGTGAAAATTTACGCCTCCCCCTAAAATCAAGGAACGCAACGGAGCGGTGTTGCGACAACTTCGTAACGAATACGATGTAGGCTTAGGGTTGCCATCCGTCCGGGTTTCCCCGGATTTGTCCTAGTTTTGAGGATGTCCGGGGAGCGTCCGGGCAGGGTTTTATTTGTAGTCCGGATTTTGATTTGATTGATTTAATTTTTGAATGACTGATTTGATTCAAAAAACTAAGACTAAAAATTCAAGTTTTGGAAGAAGTGTTTATTGTTACTGGAAGTATATTTTTTTTTGTTCGTCATTTAGTTTAAAATAGCATTAAAATAAATAATAATTGATTTATGACCAAAATTTTTTTTATTATTCTGAGTATCTTTTGAAAAATACTATTTTCTAACGTCCTGGTAGGAAGCTCCGAAATCCGGGGTTCTTACGTGCCTTGTCCTGGTTGACAGATTTTTGAGATGGCAACCCTATGTAGGCTTCGCAAACAAACGTCAATGTTACAGCTCTCCTTAATGTTTGGATGATTAGATGTCAACTTTTACGGGATATGCCAATTTGCACGAATTGGTTTTGAGTGAAAGGTAGTGCTATGCTCTATTCCAGCTCAATAATTGGTCTGAAACGACCAGGAAGGTAACTCGCTCATGTATCACCACCGCTAAGTGACAGCTTAGCCATCGTGTTTGGTGCTGTTTGTGAGTTTCCGGTGGCCCATTGTGGAAACGTAAAGAGGGCAACACGTCTTCATAACAAATAAGCAGAGGTCTATTGGCGTCGGCAGTTATTAAAATGCTGCGATTACGCGTTTGCCAGCTTATACTATAGTCTTTTCTCCCAGGTCGTGCCAGCTGCAAAACAGCATGACCGAACCTCTTATTAAAAAGTAATGTCTCTGATATGAGTTTTAATAATAAGGCAGCGTCGCTGTCGCGTTTCGTGCGTTTTGTGATCCGGTGGCCCATTGGGAAGGGGGGAGTGATAGGAGGGCAACGTATCTGCGTAACAATCATGCGAATGTCCATGGGCGTCGATAGTCATCAAAAGGCTCCGATTGCTCGTTTGCCCCCTTATGCTATAAAAAAAATAAGATAACAGTAATAGCTTAAGCTTCCAATTTACAAGTTCTACGCTGATCCCCTTAATCCCTTCGGCACACACACTTTTTATATAATATTTTATGTGACAATTAAAAGTTCGAATATTAAGCAGGCACCATAAAATCCTATCTACATTTTATGGAAGTTTCCAGAGAATTCGTTACACGATAATACAGGCCGTATTCAAATGCAACGTCATGTAAAAACCCTAAAATTTTATTTCACGTCTCGGAGGACAAATTACATTATGTATGATATATTATCGAACCAAACCCAAATCTCGTACAGCCCATTCTCTATAACGAGATTGGCACAACTCGACTGTTTTATATTAATGTATATGATGAGCTGAGAACAGATAAGATATTCAGAACAATACTTGAAACTCGAGACAGAGCTACCTTGTTAAAAGTTGTGTACGCCAGGCACCGCAATTAAAGTGCTCTTCCATTGCTGCTGTTTGATGTTTCAATAGAACATTATGAGCTCATTACTGTGGAGTATTGGAGCTTAAGAAACGCTATGAGGACACATCAAGTGCAACAATAACGCTGAGCGTAAACTTTCACCGGTTTCGGTTTCTCGGTTTAGAATCATATTTGTACTTAAGGAGGAAACTATCCCATTAATATTATATATGCGAAGTTTGTATGTTTGTTTGTTTGTTACTCCTTAACGCAAAAGCTGCTAAACCGATTTTCATGAAATTTGGAACACATAGAGAGTAACTTGGAATAACACTTAGAGTAGTTTTTATCCCAAACAAATATTCCTATGAGGTGCCATGGGATGATTTTCCACGGAATCGAAATTTACGCGGGTGAAACCGCGGGGCGCAGCTAGTATTATATATTTAGATCTATTTTTCGGTTTAAATTTGCTAAAGTAATCCAGCTTTATTTCCATGTAATATTTCTCTCAATTTATTATCAAGCAATTAATTTACACGTTTCCAATAAACCTTTTTGAAATGTTTAGAACTTGTAATAATAAAATACCAAGCTTTATCCAACTTTCACGTTACCTGTGTATTGAGTTGGACAACTTCGTAACTTCGATTTAAGCCGAACAAATCTCACTAATGGACTTTTAATACAATTTTCGTAAGTATTTATACCGCGTTAGGCGTTGGACTTTATCTAATAAACCCTTATAGAATTAGGAAAGAAACATGGTCGATGCCGTTTCACTACATTTGGCTGATCAAGATAAAATTGGGAAGGTCATTATATTTTACTCTTATATCTAAATTGCTGTAGTTATGAAATTTATGAAATGATCTAAATGAAAAAACTTACAGACTGAGTAATTTTAACAAACTGGAAACAAGATATTTTAGATTAATTAAATATTTTACGATCTTGAGAAGAAATTGATTGAGAGAAAAAAAATATTTGTCAGATAGCTATTTATAGATAGTATGAACTAACAACTGCAAGCACAAATTAAAAAAAAAGAAATACAAACTTTGCCGGTCGATGGTTGGCACGAACAACTACAAATTAAAAAACACAAATTTAAAAATGGAATATGAACTCACCAGACCACACAAGGCCCGTGGTGTGATATTGCTTCACGTACGCTTGTAGATCGGACAGCAGCTGCACCCACGTGCGGCACCACTCTACGTGGGTCTTGTTTTTCTCCTTCCAGTCTTTCAGCACGCGGTTCGTGTAGAACTGGCCGGCGTCGTTCATTTCCTTGACGTAGGGCGCGGGCGTGGGAGCCACGGCCACCCATCCTAACGCCGGGATGCTTTCCGAGATGGCGGACAGATGGTTGAAGAAGCCCGACGCTCTGTTCTTCTCGCGGAACTGCTGGATGGCGGAGATCTTCTCGCTGGTGGGAGACAGGAGCTGCATCTCCTCACTCTGTGAGGGTTTGGACCGTGAGGCCGCTTGCTGTATGTAGTTTAACTGTGCCCTGTGACAAACATATTTATGTTAGTAGGTGCGTTTGAAAATATTCGACTTTCGTATCCATTAAGAAAGTAATGTCGATGCTTGCAATTCCATGCAAACGTACATAACTGTAGTAAAAACAGTCACAGACAATGCCACGATAGATGCATGCATGTAGCCGAATTGGGCCGGTACGACTGGAGAGGTACCTCTTATTCACACGAGGCCGCGCAAAGCCGCAAGCCAAAGAGACGATGAGGGAAGGGCACGTACACGTCTGTTTAGCAATTGTGCGGATGTCTATGTGTATCAGTAATCATCAAATAGCTTCGACTGCTCGTATGCCCCGCTCATACTTCAAAAATCAAAAATCTCTATGTGGGTTTTATGCCTTTTCCCCCTTATTCTATAACAGGTATACCTACATTCATATCAAGTGATTAGGTCTTTTAAAAAGCAACTAGTCCATTATCAACTACTATCAACCTGGAAATAGACTTTTCTATTTTTTTCTACTTCCAGTTGTCAAATCCATCGTTAGAGAGAATCCTGAAAATGGCTCTATATCATTATAAGTTATGCCGTACCAAATAGGAACTTGTTACAGAAATACGCAATTCGGATTGAGGCCGGCGACGAATTTGCAAACTGTCTGGAGTTACATGATTTATACGGATAATTGTTTACACCAGCTGTGGGCAACCCGCGGCCCGCTGACGTCCTACATGCGGCCCGCGAATGTCTTCTTAAGGGCGCTATCGGTAAAAAGTGCCGAAATTGAGTTCTTTAAGGCAAATTACTCGTAATTGGAAATAATCTATTGAAGATCAACTTTGGTTCCGCATAGCACAAATATTTTTTATTGACTTAAACAATAAAAATATTTGTGAGCTTATAAAGACTTACATGGCGTAATTCAATAGTAACTTTGAAATTTAATTAAATAAAATCTAACATAGTAATGTTTATTTTTTTTGGTGATTTTATTAATCGAATAACGTGTTAATAAATGAGTAAATTTCTGAAGTTGTTCCACATTTATTATCATGAGAAAAATGATGTTTTATTTTGGCAAAAATTAAGTTACAAAAATATTTTTTTTGCCGAGTTTAATGAAAATAATTTGCTTTTCTATTCTATAAAAAACCTATAGCAGTATATTTCCTAATAGTAGGTATTTTTTCGGTATCCACAATCCACTGCTTATATTCGTAATTTCATTTCGAAAATCAGTCTTTTCGAAAACATGAGTTCCAAATATACCTTTTTCTTCGTAAATAATAATAATTTTCAATTTATAAACTTTACAGATCCTATAAAAATATTTGTGCTATGTGGAACCAAAGTTGATCTTTAATAGATTATTTCCATTTACGAGTAATTTGCCTTCAAAATACTCAATTTCGGCACTTTTTACCGATAGCACCCTT
>LUGF01038286.1:45989-62575 GCA_001625245.1 Calycopis cecrops
CATAAGATTAATTTTTTTAGGATGGTTTTTGCACCCCAAGCGAGCAATCTGAAGCATTTTAATGACTACCGACACCCATAGACACCTGCTAGAGGCCCTCTTTCTCCTTACCCCTCCATGGGTCACGGGCTTCTTACACACCGCTCAAAACGCGACAGCACAGCGGTTACTTGACGCCGGTATCGTGTAAGCGAGAGGTTACCTCCCTGGTCACGCCTTTCCATTTCAGCTGCGCGCATGCATGCAACGTGGGAGTACCTCTTACTAAGATAATAATATGTCGAAACGTCCTAGTGAAAGACACAGATAGCAATCTTCGTATCGGGCCCCGTTTTTACCCTATGACTATAGAACCCTAAAAACAATATCCAGATCGCCTCATAGTAATTTCATACAATTTATATTTATACATGAAAACACATAAGTGATGGTAAACTTTAAATTTGGGAAGACTGCCAGATGGACCGATATATATTCATAGTCAGAATTCATTTGAATATAGAGTTGATCATTGATAAAACTTATATTACTCACTCTACTATTATTGTATCAACAGAAATAGATAAAATATTTCTGTGAAAATAGATAAACTATTTCTGTACATACAGATACTAAATATTTTATTTCTAATTTAATTTAATGTAATCACGAATTGGAACCTTTTAATGTTACGTATGTGGACAGAATGCCACATACCACGATCCCATAGACTTGTCCTACTTCCTCCACATTCCTAACTCTATTCCTCTTTCCTGGACCTACCACATTTCGGCATTGGCGTGATGTGTCGTTGCTGATATAATTAGTTACAAATTATCTTGCCGTTTTCTTTTATTCGTATTGAAAGAAAGAAAGATTTTTATTGATTACAATAAAATTGACAATTTCGCATATAACAAACATAACATTAATTTGGTGTAATCAATAAAGGTAACTCAGCATTTGTCATATTATTATGACAAGTACATAATGATGTGACGCTGATTAATTATTTTGATGTGATATTGCACGTTCTTATGTTCACTAAATTTTCTAATTCCTGCCCTCAACAGAAGTACCAACTGTATAGGTTTTGGAATAAGTCCAAGGGTTTTTATTAGGACTGTGGTTCAACCTACAGTCAACTAACTGAGTGGTCTCCTTTTTAGGCACTAAGTGTATTAATTACACTGTTATGCATTTGCCCTTACATGTAGAATCTTCATGTTATCTTTTATTTTATTTATTAATCTTATTCAGTGTGTTATGTATATACCTTAGAATTAAGTCGTAGGCTGTTATCACAATTGTATTTTTTTATTCTTTTCTTTATAAATTGTTTATCGTATATCAGTGTAATATGTTTAAGTACCTAAATAAAGATTTATTCTATTCCATTTTTAGATTAGTAAGTTATCTTATAGGGGTAACGTCGTCTTTTCATGAGGTACAAAACTCTAAAAACGAATCAAACAACAAGACACCTCCCCTACTAGTTCTTGTGGTTACAATCGTACCTACTGTAGGATATGCCATAGTATAAAGTGTCTACATTAGCTAATACAAACCACAGAAACGTACCAAACACCAGTTCCACTCCAATTGCACAAAACAAAACTGTTTAAATCGATTTTTCTCAGCCCGAATGTTTCCCCTCGGCTGCACATATGTTCAATTGTTTGTATTTTCATTTACAAAAGGAAAACTAAAAATTTTGTTTCCACTGCTAGAAACTTTTAGTTTGCTAACTGCTAGGGCTTTGAAATTTTCACCCATATTTTTAATACTGAAATAAAATTGAGTATGGTAATGCTTAAAATATAATTGAGAATTATTAAAATTATAAAAAACAACTGTTAAACTCGTATAAAAAATCAGTAAATCATACGGACTGGCGATAGAAATGAGATACTTTTAAGATGCTGTAGGTACATACTACTATACTGTGATAAGCATTTGCTGACGCTTTATAATATATTTCCCTACCTAACACCGTTAAAGAAGTTTTCACTTAAAAAAAACCTAATAGTAGGTACTTTTTCATTATTTGACTTTGAACCCGAGACCTGCTCCTGACTTTCCTTTTTTAAAGCCGGTCCTAAATACCAGTCGTATATTTAGTCCAATTCGAAAAATATCATTAAACGTAGATGTGAAATTTCATAAAAAAATATTTTTGAAGTTGGCAACTTTGGCTACGACGACGCTTGTCAAGCTAAAAACTAGATAGAAGCTTAGATTCAGTTGAAAACAAGTAGTTTTTACGATAACATTTAACAAACAAACACAGATCATATACGTAGACTCCGTCTAACAGTAATCAAGTTTAAATGTGGGACCAGGTGTTTGGCGTGTAGATACATATAACCATTTCTGTTCTGAAAGTATCTACAATATTGTCATATCATTTTTCCCCCATATTAGCATTTTGGCGTAAAGGAGGCGTTATAGTACGGAGTGTACAATTGAATTATTTATTTTTTTTATAGCATAGGAGGCAAACGAGCAGTTAGGTCACCTGATGTAAAGTGAACACCAACGCCCACAGACATCCATAACACCAGAGGTCTAACAGATGTGTTGCCGACCTTTGAGGAAAGAATAAGCTCTTTTCTTGAAGATCCCAAGGTCGTATCGGTCCGGAAATACCGAGGGGGGCAGCTGATTCCATATTGAAATGGTGCGTGGGATAAAATTGCGCTTAAAGCGCACAATTTAATTAAATTTAATTACTTGTGCTTTTAATAAATATCATTACCAACAAAAACATCATGTAAAAAAAACCAAGTCTCGCAGCTCAGGTTTTCTACCATAAAAAGTTGTGAGATCCATGTAATAACTTTTTTATACTATTTTCACTTTTTATTAATTTAAATTACATTAATTAATACGACTGGTTTGGATAGCTGATTCATGAGAGAAATAAGGACCTACCTATTTTAGTTCACTTTAGAGCTATTGTACTCCTATTTAACACGATATAAGGAAAACGTATAAGGAAATATAATTTATTGGTCAATCGGTTAGCGTGATCAAATGTTGAAACGCATACAATATCATACATTATAATTTATATTACGAGTAATTTGATAACGGTAATACAAGTTACCTGGAAAATATTGCTAGGTCGCCTTTTGTGTACATAATCTGAACTAAGCATACCTTATAAGACCATATAAGATTGTCTGTTTATATGTATATTTGAGTACACAATAAAGAATAATTAATTCATTCATTCATTCATTCAAGTTTAAAAATGTTGATATACAAACTGAATTTATTATTAATTAGAATTTATTGTAAGACTAATCATGTTTCAAAGTCCTCGTGATCATCATCATCATCACCCTCAGCTAGTCAACTAGACGTGAGTCTCTTTGTCTTAGCACTATTCGCATTTGGATGCACTAACTCGGCCGGCCTTGAGAACGCTAAATATGTCGTTGTATCAATATAATAATCTGTACTTGATAATAAAATAATGCGCTAAGACAGCAAGTGGACCAGTTTCTGGAGAATTACCTATAATCTACATATAAAATTATATTATCAATACATAGATATAAAGAAAGGCATACCTAAGTACCTACTAAAGATTTATCTTAAATTATAAACCGCAAATTTTAATCTGCCAGATGCCTCAAATTATTTAACTGACCGTTTGTGGAATAACAACATCTGAATGTCCACTGACCGGTTCTAATTACTAATGCTGCCTGCTGATTAGTCATCAAAACCGTCCGCAATAATCTTATTAATATTATAAATGCGAAAGTTTGTATGTCTGTTTGCTTGTTACTCCTTCACGCAAAAACTGCTGAACCGATTTTCATGAAAATTGGCACACACATAGAGAGTAACTTGGATTAACACATAAGATAGTTTTTATCCCGAAAAAATGTTGCTATGGGATGCCATGGGAAGATTTTCTATTCTCCACGGGATCAAAATTTACGCGGGTGAAACTGCGGGGCGCAGCTAGTAAACAGAGAATCTGTGGTAATCATCAGCGCCGGATTAAGATCTGGCGGGGCCCGGGGTTTGGAAGGCTGTGGAGTTGAGAAGGACCCCCTTTAATGCGTACAAAAATGATTTTAAGGCTCTTAAAGCTTAAGGGGCCCGGGGTTGAAGCCCCTCCTTGGATCCGTCGCTGTAAATAATATTTACGTGCTTGGAATCAATAAAACGACCGCCTTATCTAATGTTAACAAATCGTAAATTTCATTATTAGCCACAGTATGCAACTAGGTAATTAATTCAGATCATTAATTGCCAGTAAAGATTAAGTCTAATCATTAACGGCAGAACACAGGGTAATAAATGATATTATCAGATTAATAATAAGAGGGTACCATTCTCATTACAGTACAACACGTAATTATCATTAGGGGTTTTAAGAATACATTTTTAATTATGTTTATTACATATCCGCTGAGATAAAGTTCTGTTACAACTTACATGATTACACGAGATTTAACCATTTAAAATGTAGAGTATAAAAATATATTAATCCTGAATGACACGTAATAAATTTAAAGTGTAATGACCTTCCCTAGCAACATATGAGTTAATATCACGAAAACTAATAATAAATACAAAACAATATGACATCACATCTATGAATACAGAATACTAATTTTAAACGCTGTCATATGATACAAATATAATGTAAAGATGTCGAAACTTAATTGAAAATACAGTTAGGAGCATACCGTTTATAAATCCGTGTATATGTGGTTGCACACACGTCCACTGTATAAAAAAAATCACAAAATCGAAAGCACCGGTACACGCATACGTGCTATGTGCGCGGACGCCGACAAATACTGGCTGGAGCTGGTCGAACGGATGTTACTGTGAATCAGACCAACGGGCTGTTGTGCCGGCTACTCGGTCTCTAGATATTCAGCTGACAGCCTCGTTGCGATAATGAGTCACGTTGACGTAAGTCGCGTTTTAAGAGCAATTTTGCCTGATATTTTATCGCTATATATGGCAATTTTGATAAGAATGTTTGAGTGTTTAGGTTTTGGTCGCATTTTTACTTTGTTTACATTTATAGTCATATTTATAGTCACATAGTTTTCGACCGGTATTTTTTATGTTGGTCTTGGTATCGAAATATGTATTGTTATTGACCAATTCGAAAATTTGCCGTCTTCGTTCAAATTACCTACGTGGATGATAAAAGGAAACTTTCCCGACTAAATTAGAGCTGCCAATATCAAGGAATAAGACATTTTTTCAAGAGTGTGGGGTACTCTACTATATCGTCCCCCATAGAGAGAGAGATCGGTGTGACAGAACGATAGTGGATGAAGTAAGTATCAGCGAAGTCACAGGGATCCGTGGACCCATATGGCTTCATCTGTCAACTCTGGTGAGTCATCACTGTCCCACTTCCACTATATGATATGAATATGCAACATTAAGGATATAAGAAGATCTTAGCATGTCTGTATAATACTAGGTACACAAATACGACAAAATTAGTGGTACTCGAGAGTCGCCTGCTCCTACCCAGGGAAGGCGTGTTCAACATTTTATAAGCAGTAGCTTCCTCCTTCTGGTTTAAGGGAAGCAGATACCCATGACCTAATGTAGACCGTGGTTACATAAAAAACATAGAGGATAACGTGTGAATAGTGATGCTTTAGTTAAATATGTACACAAGTCTATAAAATTTAATTACTCTCATTCTATGTTACGATTGTCAAATTAGAGATTCAGCTTACATCCTCGTCTCTGGTATGAGTCACATTGTTGTGACGTAAGTCGAGTTTGAGGTGCAATTTTGATTGAATTTTTACTACCCATATATGGCAATTTTGATAAGAATGTTGATCGATTATTATGTTTTGCTCGTATTATCATTTGGTATAGTCTTCGTATTGTTATTTTGTGTAATATCAGTTCCAATATGGCAGTTGGCCGATTCGTAAATTTTCTTTAACGGCATACCTCTAAAGCCAACGTGGGACTGTAACAGGATCAATTGCAGAGAAAATTTTCTCCGCTAAATCAAAGCCATTATTAATTAAAAAAAATCTATTATTATTCATAAGTCAAAACGACAAAATAAGTAGTTTTTGAGAGCCTGATCTTCCGCCTGTTTAAAACGCTTATTGAACTTTTTATGAGCAATAGAGTACCTCCATTTGGAAGAACTGAAGCAGCTCCCATCTAATATAGGCCGGTATCACACAAAAGACAGAGGATAAGGTAAGATTAGTGACGCTTTAATAAAATATTTTCAGTAAAGTTTTTAAAATTTAATTACAGTCACTTAATAATACGATGTTTTAACTAGTTATATATTTTCAAATTAAATATCTAATTAATTTTAACAGGTTAAAGGGACTCCATTAAGTTCCATTTACTCATACTCATATATTACTCATTACATTACTCATATAAGGTTGGCTCATTGACTGACATGAAAGGGATACCTGGCGGCGAAGAAAGAAAATATCATTTACGTATCGCCCTGTTAATGATACGCAATGGCCTACTAATTATAACCGTACTACATCTTTTTAATATTATCTTGTAACTAGCTGCGCCCCGCGGTTTCACCCGCGTAAATTTCGATCCCATGGCATCCCATTGGAACATTTATGGGATAAAATTATGTTATGTGTTAATCCAAGTTACTCTCTATGTGTGTGCCAAATTTCATGAAAATCGGTTTAGCAGTTTTTGCGTGAAGGAGTAACAAACAAACAAACATACAAACTTTCGTATTTATAATATTAAGTAGGATACATTATCTGAGCTGCTAAGGGAGAGGCCTATGTCTAACAGTGGACAGCAATAGGTTGATGATGATGATTATGATGATGATGATGATGACGATGATGATGATGATGATGATGATGATGATGATGATGATGATGATGATGATGATGATGATGATACGTTAGCTAACTAAATTATATTTTTAAATATCACATAAATATAGTTAACTTCCCTACATGCTATTAATAGGTGGAAGTAGAGGCAATAGTAAAGATCAACCTGTTTTTACTCAAATTAAACACTGAATTAAAATTATATAAATAAATAATAAATTTATTTATCTACCTACCTACTTAAATTGTGTATAGAACTTCAAGATTTAATATAAATGAAAGTAGCTTTAAAAATGTTTTTTTAAAGCTTTCCAAAATAATTATACATTTTCATATTTATACCTTAGTTTAGCAAAGTTTTTTACTTATTGGTAAAAAACGAGATATATGTGTGTTTATAAAACGCTATTATAGGTACTAATAGGTATTATAGGTGGTTATGTGAAATAAACAACATAATCACCATTCAGAAAATATCAATAAAATAAAGAAAAAAATGAATTTAAGAGCAATAAGCAGTTGAATTAGAGAGCACGGCTTTCAGCCAAGAACATTGATTTTTGGCTGGTGTCTAACAAATTTAAAAAAAAATGTGTTCTTAAATTCTCCTAAAATTATTATTAATTTCATATCAAAATCCTCCCTTCCAAGAATTCGACATTATACAGTATGTAATACCCACGATTTTATAATTAAGCATAAATGACAGTATGCTTAGGAGTTGAATTAAAAATTCAAATTCATTGCTCCAACTTTTCACTTTATATGTACAGTTAATACTTCATTAAAATTTTAAATATTTATCAAACCACTCCCGGGGTACTACTCATGAGCACACCTACCTGAGTCGGCTACAACAGGTCCCAGTGGATCAAATCTGACACGGTGCTCCACGGCAGCTCTCGCCGCACAGACAAGGTCCGAGAAGAACCGGTGCCTCCTCAGAGCCAACTCGTCACGACCGACCGGCGTGGCTGGAGGCTCCTTCGGTCCCTCCGATTCATCCATGGCCACATCTCTCTCAAACACGTCGTCGTCGTCGGAATATGAATCTTTTTTGGGCGGTGGACGCAGCTCGTTGAGCTCTCCACTCCCCGTGGTAGATTTAAGAATGCCACTGGACTTGCGTCTGACCGGGCGGACGTCTACATTTGTGCGCGCGAGTTCACTCTCCAGTTTAGCTAGTTCATCCAAAGTTATCGCATTTCTGCTACAATCAACGGAATATCTTTTAAAATCCATTCTCGTCTTTTTGTAATCTATTGAATATCTCTTTTTATTAAAATCTGGCTTCAATAACACGTCGTTTACTTCATCGTCGACGACGCGAAGTATTATGGGTTCTTCAGTTTTTGGTTCAGCTTGCACAGCTTCAGGAGCGATGTCAGATGTGGTTTTCAAATTTTCTGTCGTAGAAATTCCATTGCTTTTTTCATTGGTTATTTCCTTGGTGATTTCCGGAACAAGTGTGCTCGCGTGAGTTTTAGAGATGTCACCATCACTTTCAACCTTCGCTTTGGTAGTCTGAGACGTTAATGCATCCATATTTTCAGGTTTCGATTTGCTCTTACTCAATTTTTTGTTAGGTCGTGCACAACAACTTTTAAACATAATTTAAAACAAGAATAAAATATAACTTTTAACTTTAAACATCGGATACTGTTAAACGTGTAACATTAAATATGAAGACTATATTAGTAAATAATATATATTTGAGTATGTCAACTTTTGTGCGTTAAGTTGGTGTGTTGTAGTTATCCATTCATAACAAGGTAAGGTTCGTAGGGAGCGAGTGTCCGCTGCCTGCCGGTCGGACGGCGGCGAGCGACTGACGGAGTGACGCAGGGCGGTTGCGCCGCCCGCCCGGCGCATCCTGCCACCCTTTGTCATTACAAGTAAATACAAGCCGCAGATTTTGAGGAAAACTTTTCATTAATTCAATCTGAAACAATTACATTTATCTTCAACATCGCGAATGTTAAAGATCATCATTGGACCGGAATAAGCCTGTTTTAAGAAATACGAAGGCAGAAGCGGTCTGGCCTAAACGGCGGCGGTCTACTGCTGCAAATGCAGGGCAATGCGCCAAAACCCCGGCGCAATCCTGACACCGTTTACACAGCCTAGCACTAGTAGCCCACAAATCTGTGTAGACTATCAATGAAACGTTACGTTACACGATAAGCACTGGGCCCTGAGGAAATAATATTTCCTAGCAAATCAACATATCCATTGTTCTCCTCGACATCAACAAGCGAGTCGGCTGTTGGCAAACACCGGAACTTTTACAATGACACGACTCAGTTATGTACCCCAACTTGGGGGCACAATAACTTACCTACTTGTACATAAAACTTTTCTTTGGACACTGAAGTTATTTTAAATAATTAATCAAAGTCAACTGCATCATAAAATATATGCTTAAACATTATTTAGCAACTTTTAGGGACTCATATGACCCACAACAATATTCTTATTTAAAAAATATTATTACTATTCCACATGTTTTGATTATAATGATCTCCATCATAAATAGAGGTAGGGATCTATCTCGCACCCCCGTTGCGATGTGCAAGAACTCTACACGCTGCAGAATACTGGTAGTTCTAGGTAGTGGGTAGAAACCTATGTTTTCATAAGGGTTGAATATACTCTAAGGTCGCGTTTATCAGCAGATCTATACTCCACCAATCTACGGCATATCATTAGGTATTTTTCTTTTATAGTTTAAGGTAGCAAATACGCAATCGAAACTATTTTCATGACTACCGATTTCCCTTGCATATCTGCATGGTGGTTATGTGGAAACGTTACATTCCTCCCTACTTAATCATATTAGTGGTCTCGACGTGTTAGATGTAAAAAAAAAATGTACTACTACACTCAATCAACGAAGACGCAAACCCGTCAGTACCTGCGTCGTTTTCTACGAGTGTTATTCATTACAATTTTCATACTTTCATAACTACGTACTCAACTATTTATTATTAAACTATTTATAAAAGAAAAAAACTACTTATTACTTAACATCGTAACTTCATACATATACGTGACCGATAGTTACGAAAGACAAGTCCAATCACGTCAAAACGCTGAAATCGAAGATATTATTACCAAAGAAGTTACTTATGTACCTTTTTTTTCTTATCGGGCTTTGGCCCACCACTCGTTTCCACCGCTGCCACTCATGTGTAGGCAGGATCGACAGCGGCAACCACAATTGGCCCTTTGATATGATCGCAGGGAGCCCGAGGGAAAAGCTAAATCTGTCTTGGGACCCGCAACGAATTTAATCAGCAGAAAGTAGGAATAGGAAGTAATTCCAATTTCCCTCTTTAATCAAAGAGGGAGACAGTACAAGATTGCAGTGACTTAAATAAGCCAAGAAGTAGAGAGAGCAGCCAGATGAAGCCAGGCTACTATGCGCCACGGAAATACACACATATGTACCTACAGACGGTCCTGTGATCTAAATAGTATAAATAGTGATAAGCGGCGTTGACTGGGTTACGCGTAGGCACTAATTCGGTATTTCCGAATAACTTTGTTACTTTTTTATAGCATATGAGGACAAACGAACAATCGTAACCACTCGGTGACTATCGACGCCCATTACCTTCTGCATATTAAGCAGATGCGTTGACCTTCTTCACCCATTAGCCCCGATGGGCCACCGGCTACTCACAAACCGTACGAAACGCGACATCAAACTTTACGCCGGTATTATGTCAGCGAGAGACACTGCGGGACTGCGAGTAACCTTATAAATAGATAAATAAAGAATCTACTAGCCGCTAGAGTTCTGAGGTATTTGTCGCTTAAAGCATCAGGAGTATTATTCTTCACCACCAAGATCGACAGAAGGATCAGTATTATAAACATAATGAAATAAGGAATAAGATCCGAGCATGCTAACACACTCTGCATGCCAAGTCAAAAAGAGAAGAAAAAAAATCTGATATTGTTAAGGAAAGTAAAATCAGACTTTACAACAATAATTAATAAGTTAAGTACTAGGCCATATTATTATAACAAGATATTACAAAAAATTAACAAACATAAGTTAATGAAAAAAATAAGCCTTTAAATAACTAAATGGAGAGGACCAACAAACATGATGTTATACATGAGTATTATAATTAAGCTACAATAAATATACATATGTATATTCCGAGTTAAAAAAATTGTTTGATTTACATTTGTCAGATTATAAAAATATTCCAGTCTATAGAGGCAACATTCTACAATTGCAGATTAGGTCTGTGTTTGGCAGTTTTTTGGTTTACCGCAGTTCCACTGAACTTGCAAACACATAAAAAACAAAATCAATGTTTCTCAATATGTCAATGGCTTTTTAATTATTTCTAGCTTCTAGATTTGCTGTGGCTGAGCAGCAACTTTTAAATTTGTGAAAAAAAAACTTTTTTTAAAAAAAAGTACAATTGAAGACTTGGCATAGTTGAAGATTATGCAGAGAAAATGTGAAGAAAGCTAATATTTTAATAGAACATGTACTATTAATGTTTAAAAATAAATTAATATTTTACACACACACTATGGCAAACACACAATGCTTAAATTAAAGTAATACACAAATTGATGACAATGTCAAGCATACTATGACACTAAGAGAATATAAATATGTTTACTTAATACACAAAGTGAGTGGATTTTTTTTAAGGTCAAACTTCGATTTCCTGGTGATCTTAGTGATCATTAATAATAAATTTATAAAGTATCAATTACAATCAGGCTGAATAATAATAATCTCCTATCCTCACATCATTGAACAAAATCTATCAAAATGATAAACAAAACGGGCCAAATAAAAACAAGATTGCCAATGGGATTGGCACTTAAGAATAACATCAACCCAGACTATTTTTAATAACAGCTAAATAAACGGCAGATTTTGAACAAATTTGAACTTGCATGCTATAGGTTACCCAAGTTCATATTTGTTTTCCCCTTATAAAATGTATTCAATTATGAAAAACATGATAATCAATGACATGACATGATATCAGTAAGTATACTGATACTTATAGAACGATATTATTTTTACCTTGATCAATGCACACACAACACACACCAGTAAACTGATTTTGAAAATATAATATATTTGCTCAATGCTTTAGATTATAAAATTTACTCATGGAAACAGAATTCTGCCAGATTTCATGCACATAAGAGGCATTCTTTATGCATGTTTGCATACATAAAATGAGCTTTTTATGTTACATATCTGTTCTCTAGTAATATCATTACTCTAACAATATTAGTAATCCCTTAATTGAATTAATAGATAAAATGATTCAACTATACAACTAAAAGAACATTATATTATGTATAATGCGAAATCTTAAATATTGAGTATATAATATATTGAGCAAATAAAAAACCAAACTTTGTTTACTAAAGCTTATAAATGTAAATAGACTGTAAAAATAGATGGCAACCTATACTCAGAAATTAATTTTTAATTTTGTAATTCTAGTCAGTTACATCAGGCATTTTGTCATTTTTGACTATATTATAACAAGTACATAATATACGGAAAAAAGGTTTTAAATTAGGTACCTACTGCAAAAAAAATTTAAATCCAGAATTTTAAAGATTTGTTTACATGTGAACCAACTAAACCAGATAATTAATAATTATCCTTTAAAATTTAAAATGTAGATCTATCTATTTAATTATTTGAAAATATCTACCATCTATATATCACATTCACTAGAATTTAATTATTCCTTGTCTAATTTGTTTGTGGTTGATGATATGCTTTGAAAAAGAGTTGTTATCGAGACATTTTCGTAATTCTACCTCCAAATACCGTGCAAACCACAAGGTTTATTTTTATGCTTATTAAATTACAAACACCATTTTACCTAACAAAACTCTGATGTCCGCCCGATATGTAATTTTTGAGTCTCTTTCTATACCGCTGTCCTTATTGTTTATTCTCACGTATTCTTGGATATTTTTTAATATCTGAGGTACGTTTCTATGTTAAGTTCAAGATATAAAAACTAAACAAACGATCGTAGAAATGATGCATCGGCTTTTTTAAAGTAGAAGAAATAAATATATAGAACTTACGGTTTCTGTTGAAAACACCGCCAGCTGTTGAATAAAAAAGGTCCAGATCAATGTCACTACTACACTATTTTAACGTATAAAAATTTAAAAATCAGTCTTTCGAGATTCATTAAATGATAAAATGTAGGTTATTCCTGAGTATTTGTCTCTTGTCAACTGACACTTTGGCTTTATCTTCTTCTTCTCGTCCAATATATAAAAGATTATTTTGAGAAAAGGGACGTAATCATTCGATTCATATTTATTGAAATAGATGTAAAATAAGATATAATTATTAATATTAATCATATGTATTATGATCTAAGCCAGATAGTCATTTCATTTATATTCGTATAGAGAATAGACATATTTTAATACATTCTAATGCCCCGTTTATTCCCCAGTAAGGGATATGACATACAGACGTATTGTTGGAGAATTTTTTTTTTCTTTTTATACAGTAGAAATCTAATAATTATGAATTATAATTCGAACCTTTATAATTCGTAGATAATAATATTTAATTCGGTCCTCTCATAAATGTAATAAATGATCTAAGTCATAAATGTTTGCCAGTGCTGCTGCTAAGTATGACATGTAGCTGATGTCATGAAAAATGATAGACTTATTGTTGAGATGATATTATAATCGTAAACTTAACAGAGCTGTGCCTTAGTTGAGAAAGCATGTAGGAGTGTGTTAATTACAGTGCGTTGGCTCCTAATATATGATTCTTTACTTGTTTAAATTCCTGTACCAATAGGGAATGGTGCCGAGTGGATGATGAAATATTGTTCGACTAATACAATTTAATAAATAATTATTTTAATGTCAATGTATTGGCACATCATTCCCCCCTACGCAAAAAATAAGTTACATATTGATTTCTTAAAAGTTTTATGCATAAATTACTAAATGATCTAAGGCATAAACGTATAAATTAAGATGTATATTGTAAGTAGTTAAAATTAAAGCGCTTGTATGTAACAAATTGAACTAAAATGCATACTGTTTCGTATTATTATGTTTTCACTATATAGATTATTATTTAGTTAAGAGTTCTTGGTATGATCAGGCTACATCATAGCCCGGCTTGGTGTGTTCCGAAGGCCTGATGTGTCATGACTCATGTGACTGGCGGCTGCTGGGGGTTCCGGGAGCGCACCGCGATTGCAACTAGGGCAGGGGCACGGAGTTCTTTCCTCACGAACTTGGTCAACTTCGCCTTTCCGCATTTGCAGAGGAAGAGACAGAGTGCGATGATGACAAAAACTATCAATGCCATGATAACAATATCCAGCTTATAGTAGGTGATTTTGTGTAGCTGGCTGGAGCTGCCATGGTTTTGTGTTATGTCTTCCTCTTTACTTTGACTTGTTCCCATTGTTGTCCACCGATCGAAATACTGTCAAGAAATGATTTCTGATTGTAATTGGTTACGGCATAAATTGCACAGTCGGCTTTATAAGGCGTCCGTATCGTGTTCAATATGGGTTGTGGGTGTCAGATGAGCTGCTCTGTGTATCGTACATTCGTCTGCTTATTTGTGACTAAGTACATCATCATGAGCAACGAAAGTTGGTTTAAATCTCTCGATAGTGAATATATTTGTGTTCTTGTAGCTTGCATACCGCTTCTGACAAATCCGTGAATCGCTTTGTAGACTTGAAAATGTAATTAGTTAGGCGGTATTGTGGAAGACTGTTGAGAAGATATATCGAGCTATAACGTTGCTGCGCTTCCCTTACTTTGCTTGGCGGTTGTCATTTTCTTTTATTTTGTGTACGAGTCAACTACAATTCCTACTTTACACCAGCACTGGCAAAGTGGTGAACCCGACATACCTAATATCCGTGATCGCACATTCAAATCGGAGGTATTCACGGAGATCTAACGCTCGTCGCTCCTGGACGACGGTCATACCCGACAGCGGACACTGCTCGACTCACTCGTCACAGTAACAACAACTGAAATAGAAATAGCAAGCAGCCCGAGGACTTGTGTCAGCCACCAGCCAGCCAGAGGACCTGCCAGCCATCAACGAAGAGTGTCATATCAGGTTTCAGCCACAATTTGCCTATTAACGCTTTAAATTAGAGCATAATAATTAGAGCAGGCCAACACAGGATGCAGCACAACAATGACAATATGTTCGCACAAATGATGCAAATTAACTCATGGCTAACTGGCGTCGTCTCACGTCGTACACTTTGGAGAATCCTTGGTACACCTCGGGGTACTTTGAAGTAAATCGGTAGACCCGGCCCCTATCGACCTGTCACGTCGCGTCGCCTGCCCATAAGGAGTATAATCAATACATGAAACAAATATTTTTTATCAGATTATTGTGCTCTCTCGCTTTGTCATCGTAGTAGTCTCTGGAAAAAGCGTCGTCCTCAAATCTATGATTGTTGAAGTTCTACTGTACTTTTTGAAATGAGTTTAATATGTCATGTTCCCGCTCGCTTATTACATAAATTTAAATCTTTAGATGATTACCATACTTAAAGCGGCTGAAAATGTGTAGGTAATTGTTGAGAAGAGTTAGCTCACTCTTTCAGTCTTAGTCGCTTGTTAGAAAGCACTAAACGGTGCAAGTTTCACTCACATCTTTGATTTTGCTAATTTGGTTAATTTACCCTCAAAAATGCCTTCCTGTGCGTTCGGAAAATGTTTTCATAATTCAAGAAATAAGTACAAACAAATCCAAAGTAATCACATTTCATGCGTGAGTACAGAATTACTAATTATTTTCACTGTTTGAAAAACAATAACCAAATTAAAATGGTGTCAATCATATATGACAGTGAGCAAATTGTAACCATGGTTACAATTTGCAGTATGAGTGAGCGAGATGACACTATGCTTATTTTTTCGTTGTCATTGTTGTTCCGTGCCTTTTCAAACGCACAGAGCGCATATAACGGTTTAAATCCATGGTCTATTACATTAAATAAAACAACATTTTATTGCTTACTTGAAATTTATTTCATAAGCTTTTTAAAAAAGCTGCTATGAAAACAATTATTTTCTATATACAACACATACATATATTACAATACAAGGCACTATATCTTAATAAAATAGGCCCGAGCTATAATCTATCAATAAATTTCTTTGGATACACAATTAATTTGTTTTTGTTTTTATTTCCATTAGTTGTCTATATGTTAATTGATAAATTCAATTAACATATAGACAACTAAGTAATGGATGTTATATTCTTTTATAAAAATATTTTGATTTGCAATAAAACGCCAATAACATCCACTTTATACACAAGTGACTGGACATTCAAATAAATTAAATTTTTCAAAATTCACAACATAAAATTTAGATAATTATATCAATTTAATTAATTTCATCCATACTTTAAGTGCCAAATGTTGCCACATTCAATGTGATCGTGTCACAACTGATTTCTATTATAATAGTGTGTGTGTGTGTGTTGTGTAATTTGATACATTTTTAAAACGCGAATAGGGTGTATAAAACATGATAGAATTTATGGTATTTTCAGTGCAATGTGCCTAATGAGATGCTGAGTGAAAAACAGAAACATAAGAAATCACATCCCCAAGACAATAGGCTATTTTCCAGTATTAAAATTAAAGCTTATTGAATGTAATCTTTAATTAATATTTTTTTTTTTTTTTTTTAGATAGACAATACGCTAAA
>LUGF01038286.1:62736-123746 GCA_001625245.1 Calycopis cecrops
GACACGGGTCATGAGCTTGAAGAGCTCTATGAGCTATCTTGACTGGGGGGCCCGGAACCCCCTTCCACCACTGGCGGGTGGTACGACTCGCGCGCGGGTGTCGTGTCTAACCTAACCGGTTCGGAGGTTTGATTTGAGCTCTGTAAACGGGCACTGCCATTGTTCCCTGAATCTAAACTAACATCGTCGTTCTGGCTTACCGGAGCCGAACGTGTGTGCTGTTGTCTGTCGGGGTGAAGTTGTGGTCGGAACTGTGTCCGCGTCCGGACTCCCCCGGACGGGGTGTAGTGTACCTGCCTCGCGGCTGAGTGTCTGTTTTGTTTACGTGTCTCTATGACTCGTGTAACAGTTGTAGTGATAATGTCGTCGGCGTCAGCCAGAACGTGTCTGGGACGGCGACCGACATTAGTCACGCAATCGGCATTGTATACCGCTGCTTTTGTGACAAGGGGGTTGGGGTGGGAGGTGGCCCTATCGAAATGAGATTAATTAATATGATTTTTAAAGACATTATGTAGTGAAATAATTTCTAAATAATCAATATTTTACACTAAAATCTATTTTTAAAAATGTTTATTTTTTTTATTCATAAGTCACGTGACACGAAACGACGTGAAATTGACGATAACGTAACACGTGGGTGCTGTTTCCGAAATCTACTGACAGTACCAGTTAATTATTTTAAACTTTTTTAATTTTCTTCTGTATTCTGTAATATGCACAATAAAGTACATTTCATTAATTCATTCATAGTACTAGCCACTTGTCAAATTTCTAGCTCATCTTATGGATTTGTCAACTGATAACAACAAAAAAAAGTTCTAAATAGTAGGTATTGGCAGTAATTTTCGGAACGCTAACAAAGCTGATATGTCCCAAGACGCCAGATTTCCTTATAGCAACCTTTTCGCGGGTTTCATAAATTATGAATTTGAAAATTTGAGATAAATACTTATCAATTAAAAAAAAATAAAAACAAAAAATTGTATAAGTTCCTTGATCACTGGTAAACATTCTGGAGTGGTTTTTTGAAAACTTGGAAAATAGCCCATTAGTGTCATAACAGTAGTAGTAGTAGCAATAGCAACATTTTGCAGAATTCTAATACTTAACTATAGTTATTCTTTAAAAAATAACAAATTATTATTCAAACTAAAAATATATAAAAAAAAATACACCTATGAAAGAGTTTATTATTTTATATATTATTTATAGATTTGTGTTTAATTTTTGTGCTTTATTTCATGTTTTGAACTATTCAGTTTATTACATATTTTTATAAATAAATGTTATATGGTACAAAAAACATCAAGACCCTTGCGGTAAAACACTTGAGATGCGCCTACACGGCAATAAAATTGCTTAATTATCGGCAATAACCAGTAATGGAGGGCTTCAAAAATTATAAAGAAATTTACGGCAACGTCAACGAGGACCAATTTGACTAGACATAAATTCTGAACACAATTTTTTATAAAATATTTTAAAAATAAGCAAATAACAGTAATATTTCCGCCCATTGCTGCACTAATTGCCCACTTTTGATCATGTCGTATTGCCGAGCCATTGCTCCCGTGTAGTCTGTCTCGCTATAGCGTAACGTAAATGAAAACGGGTCGGCCTCTAAGTCGGTGATGTAAGTAAGGTCGGTGATGTACCGGTATTGACAAAGTTAGCAACGACTATCAGATAACTACTTACAAACAACTAACATTGAGTCAACGCTGCCAAATAACAAAAGTCAACGTTACTCGTTCCTCTAGTTATTACTAACCAAAATAACCAAGCCTTCTCTCTCTTTCTAAGTTTCTAGTCTTTCTAACGTGTACAATAGAGAAGGGGCGAATATTAGCTAGCGGCTATTGTATCAAGTACCAGCAAATTATAAACGAAAGACAACATTATTTATACTAGATTAAGGCTTAACTGTACACAACAGCTTTATAGGTCAAAGTATAATGGACAACTGAACAGTAGTGGGGGAAAATTTACGATAGATATTAGTTATTAGACTCTGTGATTTAGACATAAGGTCGTGATTACTTTGCGAAGTTAGCGTTAATCATGATAATATTATGTAGAATTGGTTTTTATGATAATAGTTGATACTTTGATACCGATATTCAGCAACGTTTGCCAATACCAGTATAATTGAAACTAAGTGTCGGTTAGACAATCGTCTAAAACAACCGATAACGCCCATGTCTACTCCCGTGTAAGAGATTTTTCATGTATTTGAATTATGATAGTTTGCAGGACGATTGCTTATACGAGACATCTATGATATCGCACAGCGACGTCAAATGTAACTATTAATTATAAAAGTATTGATAGCTGACATACTGTAGTACCATGAAAATGACAAATTAAAGATAATTTTTCATTGCGGTCTAAAAAAAATATTTTACAACAAAGCACTTACTCTTCTATAGATACCTAATTAATTATATTATTAAAGTTTACAATTTCTCACAACTTTTACATTCTTGCCCAAACATTTAGTACTGCAGACAACTACTATTTGGAACTAGCCCAAACTCGAAAATCAACCACCTCTTAGGGTTATTCACACCAAAAGCGCGGCTAAGGGCAGCGGAGCGGAGCGCAGTTTATGTGTCATATGAATTTCAACTTTATTTTCATTTCTATAGTACTTATTATCGAATTCTCGCGACTTCTGGAACATTCCAGCGACTTCTCGCGCATTCCAGCGACTTCGCGGGAATCCGCGCGTCTCGTTCGAGTTTCTCATGCGATAATAAGTATTATAGTAATTATTATAAGTGGAAATTCATATGACACATAAACTGCGCTCCGCTTCGCTGCCCTTCGTCGCGCTTTTGGTATGAATTGACCTTTAGAATTAACGCATTTCCCGACAAATTTACACGTCTTTTCTTGTTAGCCATTCGCATAAAGCTCACTTTTTAAACTTAAATTTGTATATTTTAATACAAATAATAATAATTACAATACAATTACATTAACAGATGACTGAAGCGTCCGCCATCTTTAAGGGAATATTATTTATATTATTCGATTTATATTATTTATATTATTACATTAGTTTAATAAGTAATTCAAATGAATATTGCTGCTTATAATTTTGACTTGTTTATATTTCACTGGGTCTCCAGCAGATGGCAGCTCTAGAAATCCATTTTCTCTATTTAAATAATGTTTCCTACTTTTAATAAATTCACGATTCACACATAATATGTATATGGTTATACATATTCCACATAACTAGTCATAGTTAATATAGTTTTATTGCAATTATAAATAATAGCATAAAATTAATATAAACAAACAAATATGACTTAGCTATAACTTTTTTAAACGTCATACGTTACATAACAATTTGCAAGTATTTCTTATGGCACTAAACTATACTATGATTATTATGTCTCTCTTAACAATAAAAGTACACCGTACCAAATATTAGGATGAATATACACATCCTCAATAAGCTTTATAAGGATTGCTTAAAATTATTCCAAAACTTGTGCAGTTGTACCTACATTTAAAAATCCTAACATCTTTTGACTATTACATGGTCAAGTTTGACAAGTATAATGATGATATTTAATGCTTTACCCTCAAGCAGGGTTTCTTAAAGTGTGGTTTGTGGCATATGTATCAGGGGTTCACGGTAGTACAGTCACGAGCAATAATATATACTTTAGTACCTTGTCATAATTTATATTTTTGAAATTCCATATTATTGCTTTGACTTGTCAAAGAAAGTTATTATGACAGGGTACTAAAGTGTATACATATTATTGCTCGTGACTGTACATACAGTGATTTTTAATATAATACTACTACAATATTCTTCTGGAAATATAATATTCTTCAAATTCTGGAAAGGGGTCCGTGACTGCCTTGCCCTAAAGGCAACAGGCCTTTATTGTAACTCTTTCTTGCTATGCTAATACTCGAAAGTTGTAATCTTAATACGTTCATAATTTTTGTTTCTCCCTCCCCCTCTTTCTTTTCTTGTGAGGAGTGCCTTATAGCTTAAAATTAAAAGCCTTACATCAGCTTAGAATGGTACATCTCTAATCTAATGATCTAACTCGTTTTTACCTTATCACTTACATAATGTAAATATCTTACAATATATCATACAATCTTCATGTAAACAATTGTGTCGAGAAATAAAGATATTATATTATATATTATTATATTATATAAGCTTATTGTATCGTACATATAAACTGTTAATCCTAAATACACCAAGGAGTATCTAAATATAATCACATTTTGTATTTATTTGTTGGTCTAAGTTCTAGTGTAATAAGAATACTATTTTTAAAAGTAAAAAACTGACAAATGCTCACTGGAAAATGTCTTTAAAACATCTCACTGGGTAGGAATAACCTCTAAGGAATGAATTGTTACAATAGTTATGAAATAGTTTTAACAAGAAATTAGGAATCAAAATATTTCAGAAACTTTATTATTTTTGTAACACTTACATAAATACCAATTAAGCTAACCAATTAATCAGTTTATTTAAATGATTTTTAATAGAAAAATTTTGTTTATTTTACTACAGCCATGGTCCTGGGAGCACAAATTTCAACAATTTTGACATTAGTTGGTAACACTAATAACGAAATTTATAAAATTGTTTCAAATTTTAATTATTACTAGAGGATGCCCGGTGATAATAATTGAACCGTAATAAAAAGATTTGTTACTTCATGTTTGTAAGTAAACTATATTATAAAGCTATAATATTATGTATAGAAAAAAACCGGTTTGCTAAACCGTAACTTTCTCTACTGGTCGTCATTGAGCATACAAAAAAAAACGAGCACCAGGGAAGTTAGTCATACTTTTTATTATAATATTCTTCTCGTTATATATTTAAATTACATTTGATCCTATATGTACCTTATGTATCTATATATCTATAAAAAAGCCTTTACAAAACAAGCAAAAAAAGAGATTAAGGACGATTTAATAAATAAAAAAAAGATATAAAAAAAGCTAAAAAGTGACGAGGGTATTGTATAGCATAGAATGTGTAACTAAGCTGATTCCACACTTATACAGCAAGTCAAATAACAATTTGATAATATTCTAAAAACTAGAATGTTCATAATCTTACTTAACTACATTAAGTTAAAATTCCACTACTTCTATGTAGACATATATTGCACATACACAGTACCTAGAGTCATTTAATGATATATTTTCTTTGCATTTTTTTCATTTAAAATAAAAGTTTTTAGATAAAAAAAAAATTCGTAAATAACATAATAATGTAAATAAATAACAAAATCAAACCACCAAGAAGGTTTGATTGGTTTTTTTTGGTTAATTTCGTTTTATTATACTTAGGTACATATATGTACTTTTAATTCTTATTTTTATATTATGTATAATATTGGTTATTATTTTAAAACAATAAAGTCCACTAATTCCAACACATTTAGTATGCAAATGTCGATTATCTATCAAATGTTTGTTCGGCCCATATAAAATATTTCAATTATTCATTATTCAAGCATCTTGGACGCTATATAGCATGCATACTGATATAACAATGCATATATGACTATATACGCCTCCAATATCAGCATGAATGCATTCAAATCTGCAATATTTGACCAAAATTTTAATTTACATTTAAATATCCAGAAAATCGGATAATATAAAGAGGCTCACACACAAACAGTCCCTATTCATATGTGGACTATATAATATAATAATATTTGTGACTAATCACACCACATTAGCCTAGCCCTATACTAAGTACCATAACGAATTGTTATAGGTAGAGTCTAGAAAAAAGAAGTATATTTAATATTTTTTAGAATTTAAGAAAAGTTATAAGTACATTTCTGTTTTTATTAAATATATAATTTGCAATACAATAATTTTAACCAGAACTGGGGCGGGATTCGAACCCACAACCGCTGGCATTACATACTCATCATACGCTACGTTACCAACTGAGCACATTAGCCTTCAAATGCAGTCGCATTTTTTTTTTTTTTTTTTTTTTTTTTTTTTTTATGGTATAGGAGGGCAAACGAGCAGTTGTAGCCATTTTCATGACTACCCACGCCCATAGACATCTGCATAGACTACAGATGCGCTGCCCCCCTTTCTCCTCCCACCTCCGTGGACCACCGGCTACTTACACACCGCACGAAACGCGACAGCACAGCTGTCACTTCACGCCGGTCTCGTGTAAGCGAGAGGTACCTCCCCGGTCGTGCCGGCCCAATTCGGCTGCATGCAAGCATGCAGCGTGGCACTACGTCTTACTAAACTAACTTCTTGTCACGCTACGAATGATAATCATAACAACAAACAAATCAATCCACTGATGAAACTCCCTTCACTTCAAACCATAAATAATTTTTGGTTGACACATTCTTCCACTGAGAAATGATGTGTCAATTAGAAAGAGAAAAATATAAAACTTTCCATAGACAAATGGTTTTGTCTCTTTCTTTGTTCATTGTAATGTTGACAGCTTGTCTCTAGAATACAATCTGTCAACATTAAAATACATGATTCTTAATACCATAATTCTTAATTCAATGTTTGTTTTGTTCTTAAATCCAAATCTAAACCAACCTTGCTAGTTGCTGGATAAACACTTATTTGATACATTTAGAGATAACTTTGATACACAAATCTTTGTTGCACTAAACACTAAAAGAACACGTTAAGACGCTACAACTGTTTATAAACACCACGATATCCACTTTCTTATCATAAACTAAACCGCACAGTTCTTATCACATTCACTTCATTGAACTTGACACAGACAAAAAAGTCGGTCGCTGTATCTGTCGAATTACGATTAGATACTACGAACACTTTAATTCTGATAACTTTTTGAACACTGTTTCAACGTAGAAGTTTCCAGCATTCACACAATAAATGTCTTAAATCAAAGTAAGTTATGCCAACTGTAATTTCTGTCCTTTTAATTAGTAAGTTGCCAGGTACTTTGAATTTGAAAGCGTAATCTGGCGAAGTTTCTTTGATTGCTGAACAAAACACGCGAGGGGACAATCTAGAAAGAAGTAGACACGCTTCTTAGTAATAAATTGCCATTGGACAATTTGAACTCGGCACAAATGACACACGACAGCTGTCAGATATGTCCGATATGCATGTGTGTTTATCTGTGTCCGTGTTACAACAATCTATGTAGGTGTAAATGCTATCTTGCGCCTCTTGTGTGTGGGGGAACTTCACGACAGCTCGCCGATGGGCGCGTTCTCAAGCCACAGGTTGTGGATGAAGCTATACAAGTCGTCACTCACTGCCACCTGGAATTAAATTATGTTACGTTATGTTTCATGCAGCGTAAGTAGCCGGTGGCCCATGGAGGAGAAAGAAGGAATGACGGCAACTATGCGGATATCTACGGGCGTCGATAGTCATGAATACATTTTCTGACAATAGGGAATAAGCTTCTATAGTGCCAGGCTAACTAGTGGCTGAAATGTGAACCGAATGCTAGCAAACTTTCGTTTGCACGTGTGATATGACATTGTCAACTTGTCATTGTCATTGTCTTTTGCTTAGTATTTTGCTAGCACTTGATTCCTAAAATGATCACTAGGGTGGCGAAAGTGCTGCCTCTATGTTTCGTGCACGTTCCCTATGGGGTGAGTATCCCACCCTCGCGTATTGCTCCTTGTGAGTGGGACCCTCCCTTGCTGCATTTTTTGTCTCCTTTCCTTACAAGAGAGGCACAAGTAGAACACCCAGTTCAATTATTTTCGATTAAAATTAGCGCGAGTTTCCCCGCGACTACCCCTAAAGGGACAGTCTGAACTGTTCGTCGTTGGGTTCTACGAAACCCCTACTAGGCCCCGACTATGCAATGAGGTCATGTTCTCAACCTTGGTAATGCACCCTGACCTCCTTATTAATAAACATGGAAACCTAGTAATAAACTGACAACTGTCAAATTCCATGCTTTTTATGCGTTTTTTAATATGGAATTTGACAGATGTCAGTTTATTATAGGTTATTACTTGGATAAAGATATTCTATGTTTATTAATAAGGGGGTAGGTGATTATTGAGTTGCTCTTAGTGTTAGTCATGTACCTTGTAGGGAGTAGGGTTCAGGTTCCGCTTGATGTCCTGCCGCAGCGTGCGCAGCGACGCCTGCACTCGCTCGCGCACCTCCGACAGCGGCTTTGGGTTGACGTTGATGCGCCCGTCCATCCAGTACACCTACAACAGACCATGCTTCTATTTACCTGACAGCGCAAACTAAGCTCATATTTGTTATAACATAAATAGTCCTCCTAACCGATTTCGGCTACGGCGGCCGTCTATATAGACGAGCCATTCGCGCAGGACATATTATAGTGCACAAGTGTGCGCACAGACACAAGAGCACTCTCTATTCCCTTATTCTAAGGTGATGGGAGAAGAAAGGACAGCTGCGCATCTGTGTAGTTTCTATACCTATGTCTATGGGCGTCGGTAGTCATTAAAATAGCTCCGTCTGCTCGTTTCCCCCCTATAACATAAAAAAAAATCTCATATTACGATGGGAGGACAGTTCGACACGACCGGAGAGAAATCAGGCGCAGGACCGCTGTCCGAGGCACGGGGGTGTAACACAGCCTACTTCCAGACTGAACTATTATTGGAATTTGAAAAATCCCAATAACAATTTTTGGTCCGACCCGGGAATCGATCCCGGGACCTCACGTCTGTGGTTTAATATGCTTATCACTAGACCACGAGGTAGTCACAATTTGTTATAGTGTTGTGGTAAGTCGAAGTCATATTGTATAAATCGTACCTTTTTTTTTTATGGCTTAGGGGGGGGGCAAACTAGCAGTCGGAGCCATTTTCATGACTACCGACAACCATAGACATCCGCATAGAGATAAACAGATGCGTTGCCCTCCTTCCTCCTCCCATCTACATGGACTACCAGCTACTCATACTCCCCGCACGAAACGCGATAGCACAACTGTCACTTTACTCCGGTCTCGTGTAAGCGAAAGGTACCACCCCGGTCGCGCCGGCCAAATTCGGCTAAATGCATACATGCAGCGTGGCACTACATCTTACTATTTACTATTATGCTAGCTAGCCGTTTTGTATTACGACGGATCAACGATTAGCCGGATTGTCTTTGCGAGACGCACGGCCCGTCTAGTCGTATTGTAATACGAAGATTTCAACGGTCTGACTGCGACATATAACTTTAACCTCTTACTGCATTTTAAAACCGAAAATCTTTTTAAAATCGGATCACTACACCCGGAGCTTAAAACAAACTGTTCAGCATTATAAGTACAGATAAAAAATATACCTAACACGCTTATGTAGATCATCATCATCAGCTTATTGCGGTCCACTGTTGGACATAGTCCTTTTTTTTCCTTTTTTTTATATATTATATTTTAGATATATGAACTAAATACCGATTTTACGCAAGCGAAACGGCGGGGCACAGCAAGTTAATTAATAAAATATTATATTTAAATATTACTGTCATCTATATGTATGTAAATTTTGAAACGATTTTGGTAGTTTACTGTAAGTTGATTTAAATGTAATTAAAATATACCGATACATACATACATACATACATACATACAAATTACAGGACAAGCTTATTAAAGAGTGTTAAAAAAACAGTTACATAATAGTCTGACGGGCAGCACTAACCTTGTACAAGTGCTCGACTTTGCTCGGTATGACGTAGGCGCGCTTGGACTCCTGGAAGGGGTGCCGGCAGAGCACCTTGCTGCCCACGTCGGGCGCCGGCTCCGACGAGCGCTGTAGCAAGTCGATGAGAGCGTGTCCGTCAGCCCCGAACAGCCGGTACGCCTGGAACGATGCGTACCACATTATTACTAAGCTATCGGTAGACGTACCACCAGTGGCGTAACTATACTGCTCGAGGCCCGTGGTAAATTCATCGGTTGGGCATCCCAACATAAAGAACCTTTTTTTTTTTACGCCACTGCGTACCACATCACTACCGAGCTATCTGTACTCCTGGAATGATGCGTACCATATTACAATAGCTATCGGTACGCCTGGAACGATGCGTACCACATTACTACTGAGCCATGGGTACGCCTGAAACGATGCGTATCACATCACTTAGCTATTAGAGACGTGCATTGAATTAGACACCCCTTACCACACTCTGTACCTAAAAATAAATATTTTTGAAGTAAAAACTTCTTTAGCGGTGTTAGGACTGAGAAATATTAGGAGTTGGCTTCAGCAACATCATACAAGTAAACCTACAAGTGTGTGCTGCTAAATACTGGTAATTTGTTATTTAACAGTTTTACAATTGTTACTTGACACTTGAGTACCTAATGTAGCATTATTTAACTACCTAATAATAACAATAAACCCGAAAATGTAATCTGTAATATATTAATTTTGTGCCTATTTTTATTTGCTAACCAATGAACCCAAAATGTTCAATGTTTTGCAAACTATAACATCACCTGCCCTATAGTTTATGGATTCTGTCACGTGACATCGAAAAATCAAACAATCCACTCATCTTCTCATTCAATTTAAAAATACCTAGTTACTTGTAAATGAATAATTTGTATGTTTTTATAGTTTACAAGTATCAAACTTTTATAAAAAATATACATTGCCTTTATTTTAAATAAGTGTACACTATTCTAACAAGTAAAATAAAATATCATTAGACGAGCTTCTAGCGGAAAGGTATTCCTTTTACTCCTATAGAACTGTAACATATTACATAGGTACTTGTTTTTATAAAATAAGATAATATGACTTAATTAAAAGCAAAAGGTTGATAGTTCACGGTCTCATTTATTTTATATATTGTTATTGCTATCAGCTGTCGTAAACCTAATTACTTTGAAAGTTGAAAATGAAGTTAAAATATAGCACAGCTATGCGTCCCACATTTTTACATGAGATTACTTAAAACTTTGATTATTTGATTAGGGAACGATTAGTCGTGGTGAGGGGCAAATAATCATGGAAACCTGTGGCGTAAACATGGGATGGTGAGAATAAGAATAAGAAATCTTTATTAGACCAAAGAATTTACATAAGTGAGGTACATATTAGCAAAATACCACTGCACTAGGTTATACCTGTATTGTAGGATTTTTCGTACATTAATTACATGTGATAATCACCATCATCAATCATCGTCATATTGTGTAACATCAAGTATTGGGTCTGTGGTGGTGTTTTATACACGGTAGGTACTAAGGTAGTGTTAGTTAGCATCATTAAGACATACTTTTTAAGAATAATTCAGTTTTTTCATAAGACCAAGTCATAAGTTCTTTAAATATTTTTTATTTCGCCTCTCGCACGGATAAATGAACAAGTGTACAGATTATGGATATTTTATTATAAAGGTAAGACTACAAAGTGTCAAGGCAGCCGGCAGCCTAGCCGGAAGGGGGCCCTGGTAGAGGACTGTGAACTCAAGAGTTATGGCCTGCGCAGATTAGGGTTTAGTACGCGGACTGTTTTGTCCGCTTAAATAGAACGCTTACAACTGTATGGAGTAACGCAAACGAGGGACTAAAAGTACCGCGTACAAAAAATCCCCCGAATAACCGAGGACATGCAGAGAGAGGACAGGACAAAAGTACGCAGGAGTCCCCGAAAGAAATAGAACTGTAGTGACTAAGCGAAGCAACGCACACGGAGGACTATAGACCGCGTTGCGCTCTCGAGAGTGAGGCATGTTCCGGGCTTTAAGGTGTGTATAGCGGATTACAAATGGTCCGTACGAACATTCGAACGGAGGCATATATATATCTATATAATACATACCTACATAGTTCAAACGGTGGTTATGCCACTGTGACGCAAATCTGTGTAGAATTGCTTGGCTTAATCGAATAGCAAATCTGTAATCAGAGTTCACAAAGTCAATATGTCCAATAATTACAACCTTGGTCACTCACGTTACTAATATAGGCCTACCCATCATATTTTAACCAAATGTTTCCTTTACAGATTAGTTTATCAGTCAAAAATAATAAGCCAAATCATGTACAGCGCATTAAAATGATGGTAAATCATATTTAAATTGCAAGTGCCACTAAAATCTTACCGTAATTAAACAAATTATTAAGATAAAAATATTTAAAACTAGTTATAATCATATATTATTATAGATATATACATACCTTATACAAACGATACCACTGAATTTGGACTAAGGTAACCATGTTTTATTTGAATTTCCATACAAATACAGACATGATGTCGGTACATTTTCTTACTACATCTTTGAAATTTGTTATTTAAACTTTTCAATGTATCTAGCCTACGTTATACCTAAATACTAAGGTACGTCTTTACTTAGACATTGCATAACTAGTCAAAGTTTAAACTAATGCCCTACATTTTTAACTCCTCCAAGTGACTGTATTCTGTCGTGACTGTGTTCTGACAAATCCCTGGCACGTATTCATAGTTAGGCCATGTAGAAATCTGAGAGAGACATGGAAGATTTTATTGTGCTAGCTGTACCCGGCGCGCAATGCTACGCCAAAAATTTCTTACCCATTAAAAACACATCATCATACTGATTTTCATGACAATCGCTTGAACGGGCAGAAGTTGCTACTCTGCAGCGCCACCTGGTGCCGAGTTACATCTATGAACATGTCATATTCGTTTCCTTTGTGTTAATATACATGGTCATACTAATTTTCATGACAATCACTTGAACGGACAGAAGTTGCTACTCCGCAGCGCCACCTGGTGCCGAGTTACATCTATCAACATATCATATTCGTTTTCTTTGTGTAAAAATACATAGTCATACTAATTTTCATGACAATCGGTTGAACGGGGCAGTTTGCTACTATACAGCGCCACCTGGTGGCCAGTGGTATCAATGAGCATATCATACAATCCTTCTTAAAGATTCGTTATAGCCACATGTACCGGCGCAAATGCGATTCGATAAAAACTAGTAAAAGCTGATAACAAGCAGACCGATAAATACAAAAAATAAATACAAAACAATAACAGCATAAAACATAATTAATGTCACAACTATAAACAACGCAACATGCTTATAATATTATCGTACCGGCTGTCCTCGCAAGTTTAATGCACTTATAGACGTAGGTACTCGTAATAAGTGACCGTGATTACTTATAAGTAACTCATTGCTTTTTTTTTGCAATTAGTTACAACAATTTGGTCACCAGTACAATGGTGACTACCAACCAGCTAAAGACATCCATGGCTAGCAATACCTGCCTATATTAGTAGCTAGGACTACTCTATGTAGACTTTAAATGACGTCCATACCGAGCCCGCGTACGACCTTTGATTATTTAACCAACCGGAGAGGCGCGCCCCTCTGCCAAAGGTAAAAAGACCAATGGTCCATTTCGGAGACACACAATGGCTATTTTATTTATAAGCTAGTGTGAGGCTTTTTTTTTTTTTTTTGTGACGCAGGTAAAATGCATTTATGCACCTTCCAACCAGCCCTGGGTGAGCCGGAAGGGTGTGTCGGACTCGGCACAAGAAGCGTACCCCTACCGACTAAAAAAACCTGCGAAAGCCCTCGGCCGCTGTGGCAAGGGGTATCCTGGATCTATCAGCAACGTTTTGTTACAACAAGCGACGTTTGTGTTAGGGATTTACGTTTGGGACATTTGGTTAAATAACGCGAAGATTATGAAAAAATGTCGGTACCTCTGTTGGACATTATATCGGCGGATAGCTACAGCCGTGCTCTAACGTTTCGTGCGGTTGTGGCCTACTCGGGGACCCCGGATGGGATCAAGGCTACGCATCCATCTAATATTATAAATGCGAAAGTTTGTATGTTTGTTTGTTTGTTACTCCTTCACGCAAAATGTGCTGAAAGGATTTTCATGAAATTTGGCACACACATAGAGAATAACTTGGATTAACACATAGGATAGTTTTATCCCTAAAAAATGTTTCTATGGGATGCCATAGGGTGATTTGCTATTTTCCACGGGATCGAAATTTACGCGGGTGAAACCCCGGGGCGCAGCTAGTATATCATATATCTATCTATCTACATAATCTCAACTCGTATTAATAGTGGAGCCAGTAACCTTGTGCTAGAGACAGAGTTGGTATATTACCGCTTTATGTCCAGGGATGGTGACCTTCTCCACGTCTTGACTGAGTTTGATGCGCGGCTGGCCGTTGATCTCCACTAGCTTGTACACGCAGCCCAGCGCCGGCTGCCGTTGGCACGTCACTGGAATTACGTTCACACATACAATTACTTGCAAGCATGTGACCGAGGTCTGTGGCGCTGGAGGGCTACGACCAGCAGTGGACGTCTTCTGCCTGCTATTCATGATGAACTAACTAACTAAACTTAAATGTCGGAGATGTGATGTGTTTCTCTGAATCTCAATGAAATCAATTTCGAGCGCGGCGACATGCGCTCGGCAGCCGCGGCGTGTCGTTGTCATTCTTATATTAATATATTATTATTATTATTACTTATATTTTTAAAAGCAACAAGCATTGGAAAAACCTCCCAAAACTCAACCATACGATCTCTGAGAAAAATGGCTACGACACACAGATGGACAGACAAGCAGATATTGTGACGATAATAAACGAGTTTTTAATTATTTGTCAATCGGCAATACAATACCTAATGAACCCTAAAAAGGTCTAAATGGTTTAATGGTTACATGACTGCTCAAAAGATTATATCGTTATCTTTTTATCTGGACAGTATATGTCAAGGCGAAATTGAATTTCGTAACAATAAATACAATTTAAAAAAATATCTTATTTGTCAACGCCTCGCGACAATATTATCTAATGAGTAACGACTTTCTACTTGGCTTATACTATCCAAAATGTATGGTTAGTCTCCTGTAATAAGATAAGGCGTATCTAACAGATAACGAAATTGCTTGTAATGTGCTCTCGATATATGTAGGTAACTGGGTAGTACGGTAATTGTATTAATTACTTTATATTATCATTTAATTAATCTGTCATATCTTGACGCTTATATTTTTAGCTAAAAAAATTGTTCGTTGTCGCTGTGGCATTAATGTTTGTTTCAGACTTGCGTCCTCACCTTACTATTTACGAAGGAATCTCATTTTTTTTCAGTGATAAACGCATCTTGGAGTGCCTTACTCCAAGATATTGTGATTGATGTGCTTTGTAATGATGAAGGATTTTTTGAAATCAGTGCCATAGTTTTTGAGTTGTTTCTTTGTTTAAATAAAAACAAATTAAATCTTCCCCATTTTTCCGTTACCGATTTACGTCCCTTTTCATGAAATCACTGAATATATCCAGAAGCCGAAACATGTTAGATACACATAAAAAGCGACTTACCCAAATGAGTTCCAATCCCGAAGCAATCTATGGCGTGTCCCTGCTCGTGTAAACTCAATATCGTCTCCTCGTTGATGTCGTTGGAGGCGACGATGGTCAGGTTGGCGAACCACGGCAGCTGGAACTCCTCGGCCACCTGCTTGAAGATGTCTCGCGCCAGGATGGACAGGTACGCCAGGTCGCCGCTGTCGATGCGGATACCCACCGCCCGGTAGCCGCAGTCGTGGAGAGACAGCGCCACTGCGCAGAAGTTTAGCAAGCCGCTCCTACGCCAAGATACGGGGAAACTGTACACTGGGTCATTGATAACATTTGCAGTGGTATGACTAGACGAGAGCGAAGCATTAAACGAGCTCTATAGTGGTCGCAAATTATGTGCAACAGCTGACATATTACCCTACTATTTATTTAAGTTAATACATGTGAAGCCAGTTAATAGGAAAAAGATCAATTCTAATAAAGCCAATTAAAAGGAAAATATCCAAACTAAAATATTTATTCATTTAATTCCATATTCCATATTCAAATCAAAAACCGCGGTTTTCCGGTTTCCTGTAACACATTTCTGTCCATGTAATTTACCCCTATAAAAATATCCAGGAACCGAGAGGTAAAATGCTATACTTACGTCAAAAAGCAAAGTTGCTTTGTAAATGCATCAATGGGGCTAAAACTAACTCTTGCGTAAGATCGCGATCGTAATACCACTTCGCCCTTGTCTAGATTAGTCTAGTCTATTACCTAGTCTAGCAACTACCTACTAATTATATCTACCTACTTAAAAAGTGTATAACTAAATTATTCCTCTTAGTATAATTATGCACTAATACCAAGATAAACGGCGCTAAGATAATTTGCTGTTTTGATAAACATAATACAAATTACAACAGGTATTCTTGAATAAATTTAAATACGCAATCACTTGCATAATATAGTCAAGTATGTTCATTATTTAAGTATTTATACCATTTAGGTTGGTTGATGACGTTGGTAGTTGACTTTTATAGCTCCGCGTATAAAGAAAAATAATGTATATACCTAATTAATTGGTAATTAGTTTTAAAAAGATAAATAAAATAAGTTATAAAATCATCTTATGTATTTTATTATTAATTTCTTGATTTTAACAAGCGTCACAACATCCGACCGCCCACAGTTGAGTTCAGCTAAGTTTTTTGAACCTAATTTTTATTGTAGTAATAATAATATTATGCAAGTAAAAGTTATTGAATATTAGAACAACATAATTTTTGTAATAAGCGGACGAAAAAATAGTAAATATCAAATTATTTTCAACTCTCAACTATTTTGCTTTTTTATTAACATCTTTGTAATTAGGTATTTTATATAGATAAATATTAAATAAAAAAATTCGATTCGATTTCGATATTGCAATAGTAGGTACATGGGCCTTGATTAATGTATCATTTTGTGACGGTACCCTGCTCTATACAAAACGGCATTATCAGAAGTTGGTGATGATTTGCTACCCTTACTTGTTACTTTTCTGTTAGGTGATCAGTAACATTTCCTTCTTCCTTTTTTAGGGTTTACCTGGGTACTCTCACTACGACAGGTACGCAGTCCTGTTTCGTGCCTTTTGTTTCGATTGGACTGGAGGAGATAAGGATGACTACATGTCTGCACAATCAACCGGATATTTGTGGGCTTCTACTAGCCATTAAAGGGCTCTGACTGCACTTTAGCTGGCTTATACCTACCATAAAGAATATTAACGACAAATATGCACGTAACATATTGTAACAATGTTAAATGAGCACCACTTATTAATATTCACGTCCTTCACATACCTACGTTCTACATTCTCGGGTTCGAAAAACGTGAAGTTAATGACTTTTTGCACTAAAACTTTTGTCATTCATAAACCAATGATTTACCAATGAAACTGGAATAACGACACAAGTCTACTATAAGGTAATCAAGTCATTTATGTTACAGACAAGATATTATAATAGTTTGTTGAACTAGAGTTAGGTCTTATTGAAAAGTGCGTACGTAAAATACGGTAGAGTGCGCTTTGTCGAAATGATAATAACCAAAGTCCGACGGTAGTTTCGGCATTTTTTTTTATATAATCACGTGATTAGCGACTACTGCCGCACACAGACGTTCGCAAAACCAAGTGTCTTGCAGACGCATCACCTGTCTTTAAGAAAGAGGTATGCTCTTTTCTAGAAGAGTCGTGCCAGATCGGAAATACCGAGGGAGGCAGCTGGTTCCATAGTTCTTGTTGTACGCGGTAAAATGGCGATTGTACCGCACATTAGTAGATTTAGGAACATAGTGATGGTGGGCGTGGAACTTGGAGTTCTGTCATGATGTCCTATGATGGTCTCTCGTCTGCTGGTATTAAGCCGAACAATTCCTCGGAACACTCCCCATTGAAAATACGGGAAAAGATCTAAAAAAATCTAGGGCCAAAGGATCGAGATGCCCGAAAATAACATGGGCATCAATGATTCGAGTCGCTCTATGTTGAATACGGCCAAATGAATCGAGCTGATATTGTGAGGCCCCTGCCCCAAGGTGGGAGCAGTAGTGCATACTCTACGGACGGACTTGAGCCTGGTAAAGTTGTAGTCGATGGGCTGGCGTGAAGTACTACTTGGCCCTAGTGTCCATCTTCGAGGCAAGCCCTAGTTTGCACGTGACCGGGGAACAGAACGTTACTCGATATGTCGACGAGTAGTAGTAGAAGTATTTCGATGTTAGCCGAGGCTGTTCCGAAGCGAGGAGATACGGACGAAAGATGACTTTTTTCGGTAAATGCAAACTTGTGCTTTTACGGGTTAAAGTGGTCTAAATTTAATCGGCCCCATTTCGAGACATAGACAATACTTCAGACACAAGTTCCGAACTCGTTGACATGTTCCCTGGAGATATTAACGCTATGGTTTAGATCTGTTTTGGACTTCGGAAAACTTTGGATTTGGTGAAAAATGGGCCGCCTCTTTAAATTCAACTATAGGCTATAAATCCATGTCACTTATATCAATTATCAATGCCTTGTTTTGGATAAATGATGAACATATATATCAATAATCGATAAATTAAAAAATCCTTAAAATGATAGATTTTGAAGAGAAATAATACGTATACTACAATGGAACGTTTTTGGGGTAATAAATTAGTAAAAATGAGCTGTAAGCTGTTCACACATAGTTGATAGAATATTTATAGAGTATGTTAATTAACTTCAGTTAACAACTAGACTGGTTATACTATCTCTTTATTAGGCTGTTCAATGAATAAAATAAATTACAAATGCAAATTAGTTTTATCTGTAATTGTTCACGTGTTAATCTATGAATTTATTTAGTGCCTATGAATTAGAAATTGTTTTTTATTACGATTAAAGCTTTTTGTATTTGCGTATTAAAATTATACTAATTTCAAGATCATCCGCGTTTATCCCACTGCTGAATTTTGAACGTTACTCCAGCTACCCGCATATGATATGTACACACAGTACTTACTAGTATGGGTACTAGTAAGTACTGTGCGTGCCGCTCTGTAGATCCTCACAAACAATTGTTGATACCCCATTAGCTCCACGATGTTCAGGCCTAGCACGGGATCATTTAAAAGGGAAAAAAAAATTAAAACAATATAATTACGAAGGTAATAAATATTAATAATGGCTAATACACCATATCCGATTTAATGGCGGCCACCAGCCTATATACTAACTACTCACCAGCCCATCGCTTATACTGTATTTTCTGGAGGCCACTAACGTAACAACTAACAATCCACAGTCCAGCAAATACATTGTTTCATTCGCGATGAAACAATGTATTTGAAAATATAATATCACCAGAGAAAAACAGATATATATTCTCATTTCAGTCTCATTCCCTTGTTGGTTAATTTTCAGAAGTTTCATTCTAAAACGTATTAGTAAATACAGGCATTCAATGTTAATTTCTTATCAGTAAATTAGTAATTGTGAAAGGAAATATTAGTTACATTAGTTCCAGAATGTTAAGAAATCAGGTTTCTAAGACTATTGTGTGTTAAGTTACGTTAAATGACATGGGCACAAATGGTGATGCTTATTAGGTACACTAGATTAAATTTCGTTAGCTCGGCAAAGTGAGAAGCGGTTACAGGTTGTCGATGTGTGTGTGAAACATGCATCTATGTGAATGTGCAGTCCTCGTACAAATGCAACTGTGCCCAATGATTGTATGTTTCATTATTCTGGACAATACGTCACACTGAAGCAAAATATAGGGACGTGTATATTTACATCTCATATAGAGCGCTGTCCACATACGCTCCATGGGAAAGCAAGTCTTCTCAAACTACCCTAATTCTGGAAGGGGTCCGGAGTGTGTGTGTACCCTGGTGAAGTCATGCCTGGTAGATGAACGGCAATCGGAACCACGTATAATGAGTCATACACGAATGCAAACAATAACATATTCATCAGACACCATAACGCCAAGGGCGGTTTACCTCAGTGTGCGTTCGACCGTGTGTGTCCCGTGAGCGCTCGCGCTCGCTCGTATTCTACCATTGGATCCACAGTTGCTATTGTAGTCGGAATGCCCGTTCGTATGTCTGTGACGTGCTAAGCCTTGAAAATGATACCTCTTGACGTCATACGTGTCGACTAGCGATAGGAACCCGGTGGGGAACGCTTGGGCATAGGATATCAGAGCGGCCAGCTCGCCATCGCTCGCTTCCTCGGGCGACACGTCCATGATATTGGAGAGGCGCTTGCGCCACGCCTTGGACAGTTCTAGAAGGTTGCACTGCTCGCTCGTGTCGGCGTGCTTCAGCGTGACGAAGTGTACGTCCTCGAGGGTGCTGAAGGAGGTCACGAATGAGTGCGCGTGCGTCCCCTTAACTGGTATATTAAACATTTTTCCAGCCAGCACGTTGCTGGTGCCATCAAATCCACCTGAAAATTACATAAACTTTAAATATAAAAATCATTAAATATATCGATTAAATTTTAAGACATCTATCATCATTGTTCTTTTTAATCGACTTCAAAAAGGAGAACGGTATCATTTCGTTATTAATTTCCGTTTAATGTAGACCAGAGGTGGCCATCCGGTAGATCCTAGATCATAGTCGAGTCGATCGTAGCCACTCGAAAACGCAAGAACGTGCAAAATTTTATCGTTTTTCTACCTACATGGTTTCATGGTCGATACAAGCACGAATCCAGTTGGCCATTGCCATTACAATAGGAAAATGCAAGAATGACGACGTGCAACATTTTATTCTTTTTCTAAAAAGTCTAGTTTATTAAAGGTAGTACAATCTACATGGTTTCATGGGAAAACGATCGATATACGATATCAGCCCGAATCAAGTTGACCATAGGCGTGGTCAACTTACTTTTGGCTTTGCTGCATAGCGGGTCCCTACTAAGCGCAGGGCACGTAGCAATTGCTACATTTGCTATGCGATTTATCCTACTCCATTATATCAACGTATGTGACATACGTACCTATTTATGACATCTTCTAGATGTCATAAATGGGCAAATTACTCACTATGGCGGTCATTGTCACCGACATCAGATTCTTTTTATCGATTACGATAAAAAAAATCTCTTGTTTAGAGATTAGACTTAAATATCTAAATCTGATTATTTTAAGCTTTTTAATGCTGCGATAGCATTGAAGTCGGTTTGTTTGTATTTTTAAAAGATTAATTTATTCGATTCAAATGTATCATGCTCATTAAATCTGTAGGGAAATCAGTCACACTGATAGAGATGCCAACCGTACTATAATATACAGTATTGTACTATATTTCAGGTCTGTATACTATATACTGTTGAAGAAATATACTTATAATGCACAAAAATACTATATTTCCAAGACTGAAATATTTATATTGCAAATAGCGAAAAATAGTGTACATAGACGCTCATGCCTCAATGAGCTTTTTTTTTTATTTTTAATGCATATTTTGAAAAATACTATATTTCGACGAAGAAATGTTGGCAACCCTACACACTGATGATGCATGCATGCTGCTATGCTAATATAACGCCGACTTTTGTTTGAACGCGCTTATCGCCGCTGTATCGTTTGCATATAAAATACAATAAAAAACTCATTTTGTATTCGATAGCGTAATTCTTATCTTAAATAGGCTTAAAAGAACATCGAGCAAATTCAATTTGACACATAACATTTGCGTATTGAAACTGCTGAACGCCGATAAAAGTGATGGCGCTGAAATAGGAAAGTATATTTCAAAATTAAAGCCAAATTGGCTTCAAACAGAGAATCTCTTTTTTTGAAGTCGGTAAAAATTAGGTAAAAGAAACCCCTGATCTATAACCTAATAAATGTACGGAAATTTTAAGTCGATTTGTGTACCTCATGGTTCTTTAAGATAAGTTATATTACTAGTAGTACGTATTAGAGGTAATTTTTTCACAGGACCTTTTGAATCCCTATGGACAAAATACCTACATTTATACTAGCTTCCGCCCGCGGCTTCGCCCGCTTGGGTTTCGAATTATAAAAAATCCCTATAAATTTAAACTTATTATGTTATTCTGATATGAAGGCTATATTACTGTAAAGTTTCAAGAAAATCCGTTCAGTAGTTTTTGTATGAAAGAGTAACAAACATCCTTACAAACTTTCGCATTTATAATATTAGTAGGACAGGTATTATGCTCCTTTGTTCGTAATGTCATTCCTATCTATTCCTCTATCTTTATCTCAATATCCCGATAGCAGATATGTCTACATTCCACGCGAACGCAGTCTCGGGCCAAAGCTAGTTATATAACAAAAATGTCCGCCGTACGGCTGCGTGCCACCCGTCAAGGCAACAAAACCAATCTCCGCGTATCACGCCCCACTTCGGTCCGCCCTTGAGGTCTGCTCCGACCTCGGTGCCTAATCGATAGTTTTTACAGATTTTCGAATTAACGCGAGGGTGTTCAATGTCAAGGCTCGCATGATGGGGCCGAATTAAAGAAAGTTTTATGGGAAAGTTGTCGGTGGCGCATTTGGGCGTGATAAAACATGTCGGAATGGTTCCAGGCCGTGCCAGGCACCCGCCTCCACCATTAGCTGCAGGAGTACGCTATTATAATCGATATGGGAAAGAGTATTGTAACTTTATACGTATAAGAATATTATAATCATCACCAGCATGTGGCTGAAACCAGTATTATGATAAGTACTGTTGGATTCGATATGTAGATGTCGGGACTACGTTAGTTCGGCCACTCGGAGAGGATAGGAAAAGGTTGCAAATTATAGACAACATACAATATGGGGAAAGTGAGCGAAGCGTCTACCATCCAGACACATTCCTGCTGCCCTTAATCGGCTGACACAACAATATCCTGAGACATCGAAGAGTTACCATTATCTTTTATGCCATCGGCTAGACATACCCCGGCATGGATCTCTTAATTTTCTTTCTCTCTTTAGCTTCTATATATAACACGTGTTTGAAATCGCCAGTCACGATGGAAATTCGCAGTCAGGGATGACTGGCAAGGAGTCGACCGTGATAACATTCAATGAAAGGTTCAGCAATAAACTGATTCAAGTAAGATTCAGCGGTAGTCACTAAACATCTTCTCGTTTGCCCCCTATATCATAAAAAAAAAACGGAGAAGGGATTATGGTGATGGCTGTATAACCGTCTTAACAAAATTAGCGCTGTAATATATATTTTTTTTTATATATAGGAGGGCAAACGAGCAGCCGAAGCCATTTTCATGACTACCGACGCCCACAATCATCCGCATAGAGGCTATACAGATGCGCTGCCCTCCTTTCTCCTCCCACCTCCATGGGCCACCGGCTACTTACACACCGCACGAAACGCGACAGCTCACAGCTGTCACTTTACGCCAGTCTCGTGTAAGCGAGAGGTACCTCTCCGGTCGTGTCGGCCCAATTCGACTGCATGCAAGCATGCAGTGTGGCACTACCTCTTACCAAGAAATAAAAAAGATCCATTAATAAGGAGCTAGGGAACTTTCCTAATAACCTTTAGATGGCTGGTGTGATTAATATTTTTAAGTCTGTAGACCTTTCGTACCCATCACAGAATGTTTGGCGGATCGGAGGACGTCTTTCATCCAGCAACCAGTCGCAGGATTTGAATTTAAATCTTATAATAATGTCTTTACACCATTATCATTACTTAAGAAAACAAGATCTCTATAAAAGTAAATCCATTTATCTACAATGTCTCATTGATCTTATTGTGTAACCTAACAATGGAATGAAGGCATGGAAATTTTATTGTTAACACCACATACTGCAATAGAGGTTCTGGTTTTCCTCTATGTAAAAATACTGGTCAAAGACAACTAACAGAACATTTTTTGTTTCCCTCAAAAATAGGAAAGAAAGAACCCTTGTAGGATCACTTTGATGTCCATCTATCTGTCTATCTGTATTTCTGTCAGGGTTGGGGTCGTATATGAGATCGCAAATTACCTACAAGTCCTACAACCTATAAGGTATTTGCTACCTATAGGAGTCTAAATTTTGGGAATGGCATAAACAAAGGAATAAATCCAATTTTTTAATTTAATTCACCGAGAAATTATTCTAATTATATCACTACAAAACAATTATCTGCTTATACGTATTGCTTGTAAAACGTGATATACAAAATGTCTAATGCTAAATCTATAAACTGTTAATAAGGTTCGATAATAAAATGAACTGCTTTTTAACGAGATAAATGTGAAAAAAATGTTCATCAGATCAATACGATGTCTCCATTTACTAAACTACTTAAAAATAAAAGTGGAAACGTTTCTTGGAGATTATCACAATGCACACATGATGAAAGCCATCAGGAGTCATATCTTTTTTTTAAGATATAGGAGGGCAAACGAGCAGTCGGAGCCATTTTCATGACTACCGACGCCCACAAACATCCGCATAGAGGCTATACAGATGCGCTGCCATGCTTTCTCCTCCCTACTCCCTACTTAAGCACCGCACGAAATGCGACAGCACAGCTGTCACTTTACGCCGGTCTCGTGTAAGCGAGAGGTACATCCCCGGTCGCGCCGGCCCAATTCGACTGCATGCAAGCATGCAATGTGGCACTACCTCATACCAATACGTTATCATACGTAAATATTTTGTTATTCACAATTCCCTTCTGTTTGCCTTAAATAATTCATAACTGTTGCCACTATTGCGTCATAACGTTGACAGAAAGCTTTTAATTAGTCAACAGGTTTACCAACGACCTGGATTTTACTACGAAACGATACCTACATTGACAATTATGAATGTTATTACGGCGCGATCACGCTACACATTAATTACTTGCACATTCCTGGGCATTAAATATCAATTGTAACATCGCAATCATCCTATCCTATCAATATTATAAATACGAATGTTTGTAAGTTTGTTTGTTTATTTGTTTGTTACTCCTTCACGCAAAAACTGCTGAATCGATTTTCATGAAATTTGGCACACACATAGAGGGTAACTTGGATTAACACATAGTATAGTTTTCATCCCGAAAAATGTTCCTATGGGTATATATTTTCTGTTTTCCATGGGATCGAAATTTACGCGGGTGAAACCGCGGAGCGCAGCTAGTACAAAAAAAATAACGAACATACTAAAATATTGGAAACTAACACGTTAACTGTCCCGTGTACCGAATACAGCACATGCCGAAGGTATCTACGTCCGTGTACCATATAAGGTACACGCGCTTTATTTTAATGAGCTCTAATTGGAGCATATTATGTCGCTGTATTTATCAGGAGTTGACAACCACTGAGAGGATCCAACAGAGGAACATCAGATTTAGAAAGTTTGCCATTTTTAATGCAATAATGCATTACATTTTCAAGTCATATTGCTAATTCTTCTTGTACTTATATTGAGGTTAGCGATCTGCCTAACTACATCTTACGGAATCAAGTGAAGGTTTATCGGATGGGGCTGCTCTGTCTAAGGGTCAACTCACACCAAAAGCGCGGCGAAGGGCAGCGAAGCGGAGCGCAGTTTATGTGTCATATGAATTTCAACTTTATAATAATTACTACAATACTTATTATCGCAAGAGAAACTCGAACGAGACGCGCGTATTCCCGCGACTACTCGAGAAGTCGCTGGAATGCTCCAGAAGTCGCGAGAATTCGGTAATAAGTACTAAGTAATAAAGATAATAAAGTTGAAATTCATAAGACACATAAACTACGCTCCGCTTCGCTGCCCTTCGCCGCGCTTTTGGTGTGAGTTGACCCTAAGAGAGGCTTAAGTAATGAATGATACCTGTACGCACTATTCTCTGTCCGGATACATCTCGGGTCAAAACCCGTGTTTTTTTTGCCGATTTGCCACAAATTGCTACGCCTCTGTTCGTAATGGCGTATTAGCATGTAGTTATAAAACTTAGACTTACCAATATATGTGTATTTGGACGCTGAAAGGCCACCGTCGGGACCTTGAGCTCGGCGGAGACCGAATTCAAGCAGCGAAATGTTCTTTCCTGCGACCATACGATAGCGCGCCGCATTTGTTGCCATCAAACTGAAAAAAGGTTTGCATTAAAACAAAATGATCACATTTTGTACCTACGCTCCTATCCTCTACAAGAGCGAGACGAGGTGAACTATCCAATTGCTTTCTTCGTAGCAAATGACTTATCTTGCGTAGGTAAAGCTAATCTATATACCTAACCTATTTTTAAAAGGAAAACCTGACAACTTATAAGGCACACCGAAACTACAGTACTTACCTAGAATTTGGTACAGTTTCATGATGTAAGTGAGCACTAAGGATTAGATAGGATGAAGTTTATAGATCACTAGCTGCGCCCCGCGGTTTCGCCCGCATAAATTTCAATCCCTTGGAAAATAGACAATCAGCCCATGGCATCCCATAAAAACATAAAAACTATCCTATGTGTTAATCCAATTTACCCTCTATGTGTGTGCCTAATTTCATGAAAATCGGTTCAGCAGTTTTTGCCTGAAGGAGTAACAAACACACAAACAAACAAACAAATAAACAAACATACAAACTTTCGGATTTATAATATTAATAGGATAGGATGTGACGCGGATGAAACCGCGGGGCGCAGCTAGTAAAACATAATTAGCTTCAGCCGCAAGCGTGAGAATGCACTGACTTTTGTTTTGTTCTCGTCATGAGCCGATCGGGGACAGACGAGTGGACATCTATTTCTGATCGCATGTCTGTACGTCTTCAATTATAGCACCTACCCACGACCCAGACTATCCTATTAATCTTATTAATATTATAAATGCGAAAGTTTGTATGTTTGTTTGTTTGTTACTCCTCCACGCAAAAACTGCTAAACCGATTTTTATCATTTTTTTTTTAATTTTTGGCACATAGAGAGTAACATGGATTAACACATAGGATAGTTTTTATCCCGAAAAAATGTTCCTATGGGATGCCATGGGATGATTTTCTATTTTTGGCTCGAAATTTACACGGATGAAAATGCGAGGCGCGAGTTTATATATTAATGCGAGTGTATGTATGGTAAATTGGTTGCTCATTCATACAAAAACTACTAAACGTATTTGTACAACAGCAGTACCCCACGCGTTTTTTCGTAAAATATGGTACGAAGCAAAGCACGGAACACATCTATGTGCCAGAGTAAATGATGAGAGAGATAATGATCTATGTAGTCGGCACGGTTCGACGGAAAAACTGCTCGAAATGCTTTCCATGGTCTGGGTATATTTTATTTTGGTTAGGTTATCTTAGATAGATATGCAACCTAACCTAAATAAACTATTTATTTACTATGAACATAGGAAAGATACTTAAACATAACATAGGATAAGATTTGGTTAAAATTTATAATAAACTTATCCTAGTTAGTTTAGTGAGAGGTAGCGCCTCCCTGCATGCTTGCATGCAGCCGAATGGGGCCGCCGCGTACGAGGAGGTACGTCTCGCTTACACGAGACCGGTGTAAAGCTGAGCTGACGCGTTTCGTGCGTTGTGTAAATAGCCGGTGGCCCATGGAGATGGGAGAAGAAAGGAGCTCTGGACATCTGTATACCCACTATGCGGATGTCTATGGCCGTCTATAGTCATGAAAATGGCTCCAACTGCTCGTTAGCGGGGTGTATACCTACCATAAAAAAATGTGTGCTTAATTTTATATTATATATATAATTAAGTTTTACTTCGGTTGTGTGGTGTACACTACCGAAGTAAAACTTAAATATCGATTTAACACACAAATTCATTACCGTAGTTAAAATGACATAACATGTCATATGATATTTAATTATTAAATACAAAAAAGTTTCTCTAAAATCGAATTTAATTTTTGAATTGGAATGACAACTTCCATTGGCCTCGCCGGGTGTGTGATTTTAGTAATGCTCTTGCCAGTTTACTCCCCATGTCAAGCGCGCGTATAGAAGTTTCACTTTAAAAATTGTAAGGGCCGGTTTTTCAATCGTCAGATAAAAAATAATCCAAGGAATAAATTATACCCATCGCACTTAAACACGAAATAAAATATTAAACAGAGATAGTTTATTTCCAGGGTTATCTTTTATCTGAGGATTGAAAAATCGGCCCTAAGAAGTAGTCTCTTACAATTTTTAAAGTAAAACTTCTTTCTCTCTCCCTGCTAGGGCACAGATCGGCTAATGATCAACATTCGTACAGAGTATATGTCAATGCCATCCGTCACGTAATTTTCTTCGTTACGATGTTGGGACTCTTTAACCCGCGCGGCGCGCATGCATTACGCCGTTTCATACCAGTAAGCTTTTTCCTCCAGTACCACTTTACTGTATCAACGGTACTATTTTCTACAACACTATTATTCTTTTTTGTTTTTTATTACGCAGGGAAATGCATTGACGTCTTGTAAATAAGAGTCCGGGCCCCGGGGTGGGTGCCGATTAGGTGTTTGAGACTCGCGAATAAAACGGCCGCCATTGCTGAGGTGCTCCGAATCTATCAGCAACGCGACAAATCTTTTACATCACTAACCTAACCATGTAAGTCTTTTCATTTACATAGGGGCAAATCATTATCATATATTACATCACTAAGGGCCGATTTTTCAATCCTCAGATAAAAGATAAGCCGGGGAATAACTATCTCTGTTTCATTTTTTATTTCGTGTTTAAGTGCGATGGGTATAATTTATTCCTAGGGTTAATTTTTATCTGACGATTGAAAAACCGGCCCAAACATGATTAAACTTAAACTACTTCAACAGATTATTATCACTGTTTATTTAGCCACTTGCACTGCCACGCGATCTCACCCGCATAACCTGCGTACCTACTCGTGATCGCATAGACTACCTATATGCGAAAGTTTGTAAGGATGTTTGTTACTCTTTCACACAAAAACTGCTGAACGGATTTTCATGAAACTTTACAGTAACATAGCTTTCATATCAGAATAACATAATAAGTTAAAATTTTGAATAATTTTTGAAGTCCAAAATCCACGCGGGCGAAGCCGCGGTCGGAAGCTAGTAACTTATAAGCCTTCCTCGATAAACGGACTATCTAACACACAAGATTTTCTCAATGGATTATAATTTTTGAATGTCATCATAATGGTTGTGCTAACTGCTCGTTTGCTTTCCATTCTGGTAGATGTAAAAAATTACATTAAAAAAGTATGTCTTATAATTTTATTTTAAAAAAATCATTTTATTTCGGACCATTAGTTCCAGAGATTAGCGCGTTCAACCAACCAAACAACTCTTCAGATTTCTAATATTAGTATGTGGGTGGAATGAAAGATCGGGCTTATTAAATAATTAAATAAACCTCAATAAAATTCAATAATATAGTATAATGAGTGATATTCGCGTAAACTTAACACACAATATGATGTCACAGGGCAGAAATCGCGACCGGCAGGCGGCAGCTTTGTATTAAAAAAAAACAACATTAACCCATTTAATTGTCTGTTTACTTGCACTCAATACACTGCATGATGGAGGGTAGACCGTAGAGGTAAGGAGAATCATCTTATATGGAAGAAAATATGAAAGTGTCCGGCTGTATTCTATAAATAACGGTGCAAACACCTTCCGGAGTGGCGCTCGTGTAGGTATATAGTGTATAGGATGAATATAGTAATTCTAAACAAATTGAAGTATGCAGAATTAAAAAAAAAAATATTATTGGCGACTAAAGTATTCAGTTATTGAAAATTTCAACAACTTGCGTAGTACAAAATAATATAGTAAAAATAAACCCTAATGCTAATGTAGCGCCATCTCAATTTAATGCATTTCGATGGACACTTTTCCATATTCACATGAATCTCCTTACCTCCACCCTCCATAACCGCATGAACAATCACTCGCAATTAATAAAGCCGGCGGAGCCTGACTGATATCTGCTGATAGGACGATCGTAAACAGCCAGTATGAGCAGAAAAATAATATCATTTTATCAACGCGATTAGCGAAAGGCAAGCACTTTTTTTATTTGCATTGCTATCGAGATACAGGAGTATACAGAGATAGTGGAGAGGATAATTTCCAACACAAACAAACATCCGCGTTGTTATGCAAATGGAATCCTTTCCTCATCTCCATCATGGGTGAGTTTCAAAAAACGAGCGCACGAAACGAGTCTTTACGGTGCAACGCAGTATCGCATGCCCCCGTACAATACTTCTGTATGGAGAAAAAGAGCGAACGAAGTCTTTTTGTGACTACTTACCGACTTACCGTCCCAAGTAACTAATAACTAATAAACATCCGAACATTTCCGCAGATAAGTGCCTTTTGGCAAACCATTTCCCTTACGAACTTTAAGTAGTAGCTATGGTTTGAGGAAAGCGAAATGGCAGATCATCGACCATATCAGTAGATAACTACAGATCAGTCATTTCAAATCTTTAAGGGCCGATTTTTCAATCCTCAGATAAAAGATAACCCTGGGAATAAACTATCTCTGTTTAATTTTTTATTTCGTGTTTAAGTGCGATGGGTATAATTTATTCCTAGGGTTAATTTTTATCTGACGATTGAAAAACCGGCCCTAAATGTATATTTCTTGTGTGCGTGTGTCACTGGACTCCTCCTAAACGACTGGACCGATTTTGACGAAATTTTTTGTGTGTGTTGCAGGGGATCTGAGAATGGTTTAGATTCACAAATCAGCCCTGCAGATGGCGCTGCAGCCGGTCGGTCGGTGCAGTATCCCGAACATACAATATTGTAGGGTGAAATAACGGATTGACGATTCGGCCACATTGTTACATATTACCATGACAACATATTTTCCAATAATGACAAGACAACGTCTGTAGAGCAGCTAGTTTAGTATAAAAAGCATTTTATAGAGCATAAGGGGGCAAACGAGAAATCGGATCCATTTTCATGACTACCGACGCCGATAGACACCCGCATAGAGATTACACAGATGCGTTGCCCTCCTTCCGCCTCCCCCCTCTAGGAGTACACTGATAAAGTCTGTAGATAGTGATAAAGTCAAGGCTATTTTATTGCATAACAGGCCTAATTTCGAATCTAAATTTGTGTAACAGTATCTGTGCCAGTTGACAAAATCTGCCGAGTCATCGGATGATATCAGCTAAAGATATTGCCGACTTTGATTTGAAAAATTTTCCATTCAAATAATATAATATGCAAGCTTGTCACCGGGACCTGTGGCGCTCCCTGGACGCCTATGCTTGCTGCTGATGATTATGATGATATTAAAGGCATAAGCCTAACATTGTTGAAGTGATTATGAGATAATAGCTGCATATATCGCGGTCTCATTTTGAATAGCAGTCGTATATGTGAAAATAGAGAGGAGAAAAATAATAGGATGTTTTTTCACTATCAGAAATATATATATACATAGGTACTAATATTATAAAACTGAAGTTTGTTTGTTTGGTAAAACTTTCAAAACTGACAACACAAAAACTACTGGTCCTATTTGAAGAATTATTTCGTTATTCGCCCATTAATCAAGTAAGGCTATGTACCATTCAACAACGACTAATAGAAGCCGAGAAGGAGGGTCCAGCATGTGCTGCATGTGAAACAGACGCTGCTCTCTGCTAGAAGAAGAGAAGAAACAGGAAACACAATAATCTAAAGTTAAATACACTATAAACTGTGTCATCACTTATTACACAAGTCAGGTAGGTACTGACTTATAAGGTCTTATAATCTCTCATCTTATAAGTCGATAAGATGAGATTATAAGGTATAAGATATGTAGGGGCAAACGTCGATGCTCCTTACCGGATGGTAAGTGATCGACGGTACCCGGAAGAACCGGTTTATTGGCTACCTTTGAGAAAGGAATAAGCTAGTTTCTCGAACATCACTAAGCCCTATCGTCTCGGAAATACTGAGGAAGGACATTCATTAGAATTGATGAGCGAGGGAAGAGAATAAAAATGTCAAGTAAAACTCACGATAAGGGATGGATTTTTGAGCATAAGGCGTCTAATGACTAAATAAAATAGTACTTAGTCGTAGTTCTTTGGTCGGTTACACCAAGTGATCGGTTTCTTGGCGTTTATTAAGAAAGGCGTGTGTTTTCGAGAAGACGGCGCGGCGTTTCACGGATGAGAAAATCGCGTGAATCCTCTACAACCTGTCTACTCCATAAATAGACACATGTGGAATAAAGTTTGTTCTTATGGGAAGTATTAATGGCATTAGCCAGTGGTAGCTAACGCGCGGCCCGCGAACCGTTTGTTTCAGTGACCTTACTAGTTGAAGTCCGTCTAAAAAATCATATCTAAAGCTCGTAAAACCATAGTTTTACAGTTTTACTGAAATGAAAGCGTACTCACAGTGAAGCTGTAAAAATTACTCTGACTTACCATGCTGCCCTGTCTGTTAAAATGTTGTTAACCCCTGATATAAACAATGACAAATGATATGTAATGGCTTACCTTGCAAAGTTCACGAGAGTCAACAGCGTCGTCTCTAGGAGCTGCGTTATAATAAGCGGACCTTCAATTCTCATTAGTGGCACTCTGAAATATTTCACTTGTGTTAGATAGATTAATAAACAGTGTATCACATGATTGGGGCCGACTGGTTCAAGAGTGGAGACCGCGTACCGGCCAACGTAATGTAGAGCGCCCCGTGACTAAAAATTTTTTTAGATGGATGGATGACATACGCAAAGCTGTGGGCAAGAAGTGGGAAAGGTTAGCCGAAGATCGAGGCCAGTGGCGTGCTATGGGAGAGGCCAAAGTCCAACAGTGGACTGGAATAGGCTGATGATGATGATGTATCGTATACTTACAAATAATAGGTTTGTCTACGTCGTCGTATGCGGCTAATTGCAGCCATAGATACTGGCGATAGAAATGGAAAACCATCTTAAAATGAAAAACGGAAAGTGGACCTTCGCTATACCGTGGCCTGGCTGCTACAAGTTAGGGTCAATTCACACCAAAATCGCGGAGAAGCGCAGCGAAGCGACGCGCAGTTTTTGTGTCATATGAATTTCAACTTTATAATAATTGCTATAATACCTATTATCGCATGAGAAACTCGAACGAGTCGCGCTGATTCCCGCGAATGCGCGAGAATTCGCTGGAATCCGCGCGGAAGTCGCGAGAATTGGATAATAAGTACTACAGTAATGAAAATAAAGTTTAAATTTATATGACACTGAAAGTGCGCTCCGTTTCACTGCGCTTCGCCGCGCTTTTGGTGTGAATTGAGCCTTAGAGTAACTCCACTTTCCTGTGCGATGTTTATACATGCATATAGCATGTTTGCTGACACGAACTCAATATTTTTCCCTGTCTAACGCCACCAAAGAAGTTTTTACTAGAGAAATAATTGTATCTATTACAGGCGCAAAATTTAACTAAGCCTGTATAAGCTATGCACTATTCGACATAATATTATTTAAAATTAACGCGCACCGTATGAAGCGCATTTAACAAAGCCACAAATTTTTATTACCTATTTTATAATAATTATACTTTGTTGCGTGGGAAGTGGCGCGAAGCTGTGTCTTTGTTGTGCTAGTACCAGGTAAAATACCCAAAATAAAGTGTCTTTAATATATTATACAAATGTCCGCCCTTGGCAAAATTTGTCTATTTATCATACGAATGGAAAATAATCCAGGCCTTATCATACCTACCTATTTATTTATGATATGTTAATCGGAAAGCGCTCTCCGCGCTTTCTGAGTAGTTGATCTTATGCAGACTTGATTAAAGCGCTTATGCTATATGGGATCATTCAATAACTTGCAACTTTTAAAGTCCCCCACTTCTAATCACGTGTATATTAAAATTTATTGTTTGAATAATTTATTGTTTAACACAATAATCTCGCGTCACAATGTTTGTCCGGGCTAATCTCCGAAACTTCCCACAGACCACGATCTAGATGAATTTATGATAAAGGCTGTATTTTATTTCGATTATTTAAAATTTTACTTTTTGTAACAGCCTCAGCAACACGTAAAATATACCTCATCGAGGGCAAAGTGCCATTACGAGAACTGGCAAATGAGAGAAAATTAATTTCCAGAAAAACTAATGTTAGGAGGTATTGGCACTTCCCCGACCATATTATAATGAAAAAAAAGGTGTGTGATGTGTCAGCTCACAGGGCAATGTAACTATGTCTGTAATGTAAAAGTACCTATACCAATTTATATAAATATCTCAAAGTTGAAACACTTGCACTTTATGTATAAAGTTAAGTAGCTATAAAAAGTAAAATAAAAAGAAACTAACTACTTCGCAGCGTAAAATGGACATTCCCTATTTATGCATGACGACTTAATAGACGAAGTGGCAAGTCTAAGTCGTAAATTAAAATGGTATTGAATTTATAAGAAAACGATGTGTATGTGATTATTTATCGTCACCACGCCAAAACTGTCATCGTGATATAGTAATTATAAATATTACTAGCCCCGTGGTCTCACTCGAGTTTAATTTGAAGGAAATCACTGATATTCCATATATACTTCACCACCCTCCTATTTCACCCCCTCGGGGATAGAATTTCTAAAAATCCTTACAGCGTGCTCACTTACGTCACGTACAACACACTTACGAGTCATTCTTTCAAGGTTTATTTAGTTTCAGTACTGAATCATCTAACAATTTGAAATGTAAAGCCATAATATAGGTATATGGCTGTAGATTTCCTTCATCCTATGCGTGCGTATGGCGGGCCGCACGATCGGGGAAGTGCTTGTGACTTGCATAGCACAAGCGTCAATTGATGGCTATGCTGTATTTATTAGACTTTGTGAACTACGTGAAGGAGAGAACAAAGGATGTGCAGAACTCTGCCAGTACGAAAGTTATGGCAGTTAACAAAACTCCCGACAATTCGTTTGCCTCCAATAAAAATGTATATTCTAATTGTATATGGATGTCTCCGAATATATCCGACATTAAATACAGCGTAAATCGATTTAAAAATAGGATTGCATCATCGTTATTGCATGCGTCAAGGGAAGTACCTATTTTACCTATTAAATTATTCATCACCAAGTAATTTCTTTTCGGTAAGAGGTAGTGCCACACTGCATGCTTGCATGCAGTCGAATTGGGCCGGCACGACCGGGGAGGTACCTCTCGCTTACACGAGACTGGCGTAAAGTGACAGCTGTGCTGTCGCGTTTCGTGCGGTGTGTAAGTAGCCGGTGGTCCATGGAGGTGGGAGGAGAAAGGAGGGCAGCGCATCTGTATAGCCTCTATGCGGATGTTTGTGGGCGTCGGAGGTCATGAAAATGGCTCCGGCTGCTCGTTTGCCCTCCTATAACATAAAAAAAAAAAGGTTATGGCGATGTTTGTCAACGGTTGCTGCAATTTTTTTCTGCATAAAGAAGTGAGTAGACGGAATATGAATATTTCTTGTCCGAAAAGTGACAGCGCGCGTTCAGCCACTTCCAAGTCAAGTCAATGTTAAGTGAAAGAAATACGGTTCACCCGTCGCGGCGAACCGAATCGCCCGGGATCGACATATCTCTCCCGTTGTACAAATTAGATTGGATTACAAGCAATCATTTGCACTACCTCGAAGTATATTTTAAAAGGAATTAGGTTTAATTAAATAGGGTAGGCCCACGGAAGTGGAAGGAGAAAGGAGAGCAGCGCGTTTAGCCTCTATGCGGTCGGTTAGTGGATGTCGGTAGTCATGAAAATGGCTCAAACCATTCGTTTGCCCCCCTATAAGTACCATAAAAATAATAATAATAGATGGACATTATGAATAAATCAGAAAAACTATGTTTAAATTTAAAATTTTTTTGCTTACACATAGTCACAACAGTCTTGCTGTAAAAATATAATTTGCTAAGTATGGTTAGGTTAGCAAGAATAATTTACAGAAGAAGCAAGAATAATGAATAAAATTATAACAACCTACTTTAATAGAAATTATTGAAAATAGTGGATACTGTTGTAAAATTTATATGCAGATTTTTGTAGTGGCGTTAGGCAGGGAAAATACACAGTGAAGCACCGCACAAAACATTTTAAGATAAGTTTCCCTTATTTATGTCATATTTTAAGTTTCCCTTCCATCAACAGGCCCTGTCTAATTGTTTTTAATACAAGAGGAGGAGGACAAGGAGTCGGAGCTTTATTTCCATGTCATTAGATTATATCTAATTATAATAATAATATTATGCAGTTTTATTTACTCTGCCTCTTCTCCTACAATGGACAACCAAAAACTCAGAAACCACAAAAAATTGACAACAGAACTTCACTTTAAGACAGTATTATGTGAGAGAGAACTTGATCCCCCTCAGATGAGCTGCCGTAATCTGTATGTTAATTTTGATAAGTTTGATTACTAGAAAGATTGTAAATACACCATGTAAGGAGAATTTCTGTTGATCACTGATAATGTCTCATCAAAACATTCACCTGAGACTTAACAAAAATGTTTAAAATAAATTATGTTAGCAAGGGCAAAAACGAAAAAATATCAATGTTTTACTGATCTCCTAGTAATGCCTACCTGGGAAAAACCACTGATCCTTCTTCCATTGCACTTAATTTAACGTCTTTACAAGTTAAATCTTGCAGATAGTCATAAAATTCTGACTCAATATTCGCTGGTAATGTTTGTCTCAAATATTCAATATCTAAAAAAAGTTACAATACACAGAAACAATATTAATTAGTATACCCTCTCGGATGTCCACAGGAGTCTCCCGTGCAAGACATTTGAGGGAAAATAATAATAATTTATTAAATGCAAAGTAAGGGAGTATTAAAGTTTTAATCATACCACTATTTGAGTAATTAAAGTTTTCTAAAAACTTAAGACACTCTTCAAGTCCAGCAAAAATTGTAAATTCTCCTTGGAATGGATTAGTGCGAAAAAACAAGTCAAAAACAGCAACATCATTTGCTTTTCCTGATTTCCAGTATGCATATGCCATTGTTATTTGATACAAGTCTGCAAAAAATTACAACTAAGGTTACTGAATAGGAATAAAAGTATAGGAAATCTAATTGGCGTTATATTTACATAAATTAGTATTTGCAGTACTGATCATAACATACATTAATTGATTTATACAATATTTATTTAAAAATGAAGGTGAGAAGATAACAAATAAAATTAACTTGTGTATTTAACAAGAACTAGTTTAAAATTCGCTCCAAAACGGGTTCCATGTATACCACATACCTGTTAGTAAAGGCTGCACTATACCATTTTGGCGAGCCATTTTATAATTACACAATTTATCACTCGACATTTCCGATAAAACTTATATGAACTGAAGAAAATATAGAGACGTGAGGAATGTATGAAATCTGCCCAACGAATAATACGTAAAATAGTTCCATCGTGATGAGCAACTCGGAGTTCAACTTATCAGCGCGCCAAACAGTTTTTGACAGTACATATGTGATATTTTATTACGCATGCGTAAAATTGTATCGACATTTGACTATACCAACATGATTTTACGTAGGGTATATGTATTCTGTGGATTTTACTTTCAACTAAATAATGAATAATGGTCATTGATCAACCTTGTAATCAATAAAGGTCAAACAGCTGTAAGCGTATTAAAAATTGATGAATTTGAATGAAGTTTGAAGTTTGAAATCTACTGTCGTTCTGCGTTCCGAAATCTACTGTCAGTACTGCACAGTTGACAAATTGGACGCCGCAGTATGGATTTGACAACTATAAAAGTACTGAGCAGTACAGGCAGTGATTTTTGGAACACCCTTTATTCTTTACTCTTTGGTTTTAAGGGAATAAACGTAGACAGTAAATTTGTATTCAAACGTCAACGTCAGATATATTACAGTAATCATTTCCAATTTTAATCGATTTTAATTTTAATCGATTAATAAAAAATATTAGTTTAATTATACGTTGCAATTTATGTTTGTAAAAAGCTCTCTCTGTCATATTCCTTTAAGTTTTTATTCCATAAATTCATCATTATGAAATGGCAGGAAGACGTATTGTATTCTCTGTCTACGCATGAAGAAGTGTAATTGTTGTAACGTTATTTTCGTGTCGTTTATCAAATTTGATGTTCACTGTTAATCCAAGGGCTGTGTTTAAATTAATATTTTATACTGATCTGTACACATGGAACAGAAAGAACTATTGGAAATGGTAAACGTCATAATAAATAATACCCCTAAGAGCGTACCTTCGCTCAAAGTAATTTGATTCAATGAATTACAACGAAAAAACTGTAATTTTTATTGGAGATCATTGATCACAAATTGGTTTTTATGTCACCCAATGATTCACAAATATACCATCCACTTTTGCCATATTTTATATATTATCGATAATAAGATATTAAAATCGATATTATAATTTGAGAAGATACAGTTGAATTTACTACACTGAAAATTATTTTATATTTTTCAGTGGTATTACAATAATTATTATACGATGTCTGTTTATAAAATAAGGATGTTATAGAAATCAATAACTATATTTATTATTTGTAATTTTTCTCTTGTAAAAATTTAAATATGGACTAATCGAGTGTGATTCGGTAGACATCAGTAGTAGTAAGTTTGTCATAAGTTATTAAAAATACCTACCCGAAGATTTATAATTATTATTTAGTTGTTCCGATTAAAGCAATTAATACTTTCGTGACAAAAGGACATTTATCATCTCAGTCCACCCGTGACCATGGTAGATGTATAGTTTCCATGGTCTTTTTTGCCCGCCTGGCTTAGGATCAGACTCTACTCTTTTTAATCACTACATATTTTAGTTTACAGAAATAGCGTAGTGGAGCTCATCTGTAGGTACATACCTACTGACATTTTACTCACCATTTTTATCGATTTTTATCATAATTTCTAATTGATGTTTATCCTCTATCGACGTCCGTTTTAATGAAGAAGATAGAGTTGGAAGAACTTAATATCTCGTACGAAACATAAGTAATAAGTATGTCATAAGTCAACCCTCCGTAGGCATCAATAGATAAAATGTCGACAATAGCAATTATTATAGAATTCGTAATCTATTTGTTTGTTAACTTACGTTCAGTCGTTCGTCCCAACACCAGATAACTTATTATACACTCATAAAACCAGATATGTAATATCATTATTATCCGAAACTTTAAGTAGCCTAAGAAGAGTTATTTATTTATTTCAAATATCGGATAGTCTCGATTACGGAGCTCTTTGACACGACTTTTTTAATTTTCTTTTTTACTGGAGGAAATGCCGCATACCACTCGCCTTCAGGGGAAGCGAGTGGTTATGTGGGACTACCGCCGCAATATGTGCGGCGTATACCAACTAAAATCTCCAGGTGTTCCTCCTCTTCCACTTACGACGAGGGCAATGGGAACGGATGCCACATCCACCGCCCTCGTCCGTGGGTGACCTACCACACACACACAAGCGACAGGCCCTACTATGGCGTGGAGCTTAAGTGTGGCGCTCCCCTCCTACAGCAAGGCGCGCCTTGACACATAAGCGTGCCTTACCACCAAGGTCCCCATCTGCAGGGAGACGGGCCAACCCGGAGACCGCCCTCCACAGGGCGTGGGCACGGGTAAGCTGACACCTGCAAAGCATGCCACCACCAACCACGCCCCGCAGGTATCCTCACCCAGTAGCGCATCTGCTCTTTGGTTCCGCCGCAAACCACGAAAGGGCCCGCAGAGGACAATGAGGACGGCAACGACACATCACATCTCCTCTTCCTCCGCGGCCCTACCGCCAACGCATCGGAGGGTACGCCCCCGTTCAGTCGCAGGAAATAGGATGCACGGCAACGACACACCGATACACGTCTCCTCCCGCGACCCTTTTTGTCTGTAGAGGCTAGAAAACTCCGACCCCTGCACCCCCCTCGGACGCATCCAGAGCAGGCCCATGGGCAAGCCCACTCGGAGCGTCCCCTCCTGTGATCCCTCTTGGCTTCAGCGTGGTTGGACAAGCCACGGCTAAGGCTCCTCAACAAGACAAGGTGGAGATCCGTGTCGAGGGGGTCTTTGACATGCCGTCTTTTTTTTTTTCTCGCGAGGAAATTCATTTATGCACTGCCACCGGACCGAGGGTGAGGTCCAGTGGATGTGTGTGGGACTCCCGGATAGACCGAATACCCACTAAAACCCCGCGAGTGCCATCGGCCGCCTATACTGAAGTGCCCCGGATCTGTCGGCAACAGGGCACTGACATGCCTAGTCTACATTATAGGCACTTCTTTTATTAATTACCTTTTGTCTAAAATGTAACTAACATTATAAAATTAACAAAAATATTATAGGATAATTAACAAATAAATGACACTATGAAGAAAGGCATTATAATAAACACAGATTACATGCTAGTAGTGTGGACTAGTGACAATCAAACAATAAAAGTGGTAAATGTTCCAGTAATGTATGTATTCGAAGCATAAATTATATTAGTCTTACAAAAATATATATGGGCAGAAAAAGGTCGAAATTATAACATTGACAATAAAGATACAAATTGATTATGATATTACTAAATTAACGCGTTTACCCATAATATAGTTATTTTTAAACACTGATATATTTATTATTTAATTAATTTATTACATATATTTAACTAGTGTCTGTTCGCGGAGTGGAAAGAATTCCGTACATTGACCTATTATTACTATTCGTTTCCTTTCCAAGTAAAAATAATGTGTGTCGCACATACAAGTTAATATGTGCTAGAGAAACGCAATATATTGACAGAAAAAAGAGTGGGACAGTAACAATAGGTCAAAATATGAAATACTTTCCACTCCGCGACCGGGCTTTAGGAATTTATACATACAATCACATCTTTTATGACAATTCACTTCCGCTAACTCTGTCATTTTCTTTTTTCACACCATATTCCTTACATGAATAGTTATTATATACCGAATTGTCAGTTATATTTACAGTACATTTCATCACATCAGATTGGTATGTGCCAAATGAATAATCTAAAGAAGATAGTCTTTTGAAGTAATAAACAAAAAGTGGTAAAGAAACCAAGTCAGCTAAATGTTCAATGGTGGTGTCTATCCGCCAAGGGATAGACAGACCACAGACCGTCGCGTAAATAGACCTGACAATTTTTACTGTAACCACATTCATAACTCTTTTTTAATATTTGATTTACAACATAGACATTTTTTTAAGCATAAAGGAACAAAGGAGTAGTCGTGGCGTTTGACAATACACATTCTTGAGTAGTGACAGCTATGAGATAGTGGCTGCAGAACTGCATCTTCATAACCTCAGATTGTGACGATTTTTATTGTGTGTGTATTTCACACCCAGCCTTTTTTTTCCTCCCTCTTTCACACCACAAGTGCTCCCTCGCCCTTCATGCGATTATAAATATATTATAAAGTAATCTTTGAGACATCTATCACACATTCCTCACATACTTTCCCTCTGGTCAGAGAGCACATAAAACATAGAGTAGAGAGCACATGCACACATTCAGTCTACATTCATAACAAGTTTTCTCTCATACCCAGTCACTAACATAGATAAAAGTATGATATAGACACAGTCATTTTCCAAACACGCCTTTTCAAGATGGCTAACCAATGTCGCATCGAGGTGGAGGCATAACCGATTAAATACTAGATCAGTCTAGAATTAGAGAAACTAGAGGTTATGTCATCTAGCTACCAGCTTAATCAGGCTGAAATGCCTCTCACTCGTGATACCGCCTTATAAAGTAATGGCTATATTAAAAAAAACTAAATTTTGTAGGCCATTTTTTTCTGTAATATTCTTTCTCTCCATTTCATTACGGCCTTGACGGGTTAAGTGGGCTACAGCCCTGGGGCCCATAAGGCTTAACGTCATTTTAGTACCCATATAAGTGCCCCCATCATAGCTACAAGGTCTCCAAGCCCCAGGCCCAGTCAGATATTAATCCAGCGCTGATGTCTGCCCATTATGTCGTTTACAGCACCACTCTATAACATTCAGTCCCCATTACCACAAACGTCCAATATTCTATTTTAATAAAGCATTCTTCGACACCAGTCCCAGCGGACGATCCTTCTTAGGATGCTCTTTCTCGTGGTGTAGATACAGACCCTTTCTTGTGACAAACTCTTCAGAACAGAACGTGCACTGGAATGGTTTCTTTCCTGTGTGTTGGTACATGTGGTACTGTAAGGATACAATATGACAGTTAAAGAAACAGATAGGAAAACAAAATGAACATTTACAATAAAACAACTTTAAAATTTGTTTTAATAACAGTATATGTCATCTCAGTTGACCCATCAAAAACTATTGACATAGAAGCACCATTTTGTACTTTTGATTTTTTTACTTCCTCATTTTAAAATTTGGTCAGTGACCAAAAAATAACCCTGTATTACCGTTATATAGTACCCATAACACAATTCCTGAAGGTACTTAGCACGGGGCTAGGTTATTGTAGTATAATAAACCACAGATTTTATTATTATTATTAAGGAAATGTAGATGAGCTGTAACTTACCATATAATTATCTCTTTTCAGGAATGCGTGACTGCATAATGTACACTGATATTTCATTACATTTCTGGCAGTACAATTTGGTCTTGTCACTATGGTTCTAACCAATTGATTCTCCTGGGACACTCTGCGTCGCAACTTTGCCTCGGCCTTCCAGCCAGGGTGCATCCGAGTTCTATGCGAATAACAGTTGCCCGAGCTGGCAAATCTTTTGTCACAAAATGGACATTTATATGGTTTCGCTCCTGTGTGTTGATTTAGGTGAAACTGAAATGAAAACATAAAGTTAGTAGGTTCCGTGAGTAGTTTTTATGTGAAGGGTTAACAAACTTGCATACAAATTTTTTCATATAAGTTGGATACAACAATATAATACATAATAATAAAAATAATTAATTGCGAAGATTGAAGAAGCATTTAACCATCACTTGGATGGGAGGATAATGTATATTCTTCAATAGCCTGTGTGGTATAAAAGAAGCCTGTAGTACTTGTATAATCTGGCTTATTGTCCTGCCAGACAGATTAAGAAGTGGCAATCACTGCGGTAACAGGTGCAGATCTCTCACTCCCAACATTCTTCATTTGCAAGCAATATATCTTTCAAGTGATGGTTGCCTGGAGAAGATATCGCTTTATAGAGATGAGGCCGCCTTTTGTACATGTGTACTAAACTAGATATAAGTATTGTGTGATATCATTTTGGTGTACAATAAAGACATTTATTTACTTATTTTTCTTTATTTTATTCACTCCTCATTCGTGCGATGCTGGAGAGTAACAAAGAGTGGAATGCAGCTGTTTTGTGAAAAGCTTCATGAAACGCAAGAATGAGAAAGATCACATAAGAAAGGCTTAGAACCAGCCCCGAGAGGTCCAAGGTGTAGGTGCCACTTGCCGCCTTAGAAATGGTCATCCCTCTTTTAAGATGACTCAAGTTGACGATGTGTTCGAGCACACCTCAACGTTGTTTGGGAGTGAACCTTTCGAGATGAGCCCCCATGGGCTCCATCCAGCCATACGTAAGTGCATTAAAAAAAAGAAAAAGCCTCTCATAATTGTTAAGCAGATGTGTTGCTCTTTCCCTCCGGACTCTCAATGGGCTGCCGGAATGTCACACACCGTCTAACAATGAATGTCACGTTTTAGTGGTATCATGTGAACAAAAGACGTCTGCTGTTGTTTGTCCAATTGGATGGCAATGCATAGATGAACCTCTTAATAACTCCTCGAGTCTTTTCAGTGATGTGTCAGTCCTGGTTGCTATAAAACCTTGATCTACGGTAAGGGTATTGTGTGAGGCACTTTACACCATAGTGCATAGGTATCAAGAAGACAAAATGGTAAATGAAACTGATAATAATTATTGAACCATTAATTAATAAACTTTATGTTGTTATAAATATGTAAAATTCTAGTCTAAGCTGTGAATGATGTGATAATATGCGACTAGGAATTACTATTACATTGACAGAGAGGTCAACCTTCAGCAGTGAAAGTCTTCAGTCTGTTGATGATGAAATCTGTTGTTCGTAATTTAGCTATTGCCTGTTCTCATATTTAGTACAGGAGTAATATTAAAATTTTTGAAAGTACAAACCTTTAAATCTTGATTCCTCTTAAATCCCTTCTTACATACGTGACACTTGTATGGTCTCTCTGAGCTATGGGCAATACTATGATTTTTCAGGTTGCTGTGTGTACTATAAGACCTTCCACATATTTTACATGTAAATGACTTTCCGGCACACATATGGTTTGCCATGTGTAAAGCTAGATTGGCTTCTGTTCTGAAACTGTAATTTTTCAAACATGAAGTAATAAACTACATAATTATGCTCATTTGTATGTATAATAATAATAATTATTATTATAATATAATATCTCTGGTGATATAAACAAACATGTCACCCAGTGCTAATTGTTTTTTTTTATTTGACTATGAAAATTTTGACGACCAGGCTGCTGCAGTGATACAGGGCCCGGATAAGCGGAGCATGTTGTGCCAGGGGTCGCGGGTTCGAATCTCGTCTAGATCATGAATGTTTATTTATATAATTATATGTATTTCTATAATAAAAATCTTATTATATAAAAATTTCTTAAATTTATAAAGCATATTAAATATATTCCGTTGTCCGTAACACAAGTCCTTATGGTACTTAGCACAGGGCTAGACTAACATAATGAATGAAATATAGCAACATAGTGTGATATGTCCACACATATTAATTGTAATAAGACTTTGTGTTTAATCTTTATAAAATAATATAGACTTTGTTACTTTCTGATAATGTGGCTTTTTTTAGATGTAGTAAAGGATTGTTTAAAATCTGCCTAGTAGTTTTGTAGTTTATTTGATATAAACTAAAAACCTTTTCTCTCTATAATATTAACAGGATAAGAAGTTGATAATGATGAAGTACATAAAGGTTAACTTATTTAAGTAAATCTGACCTAAATTGCAAAGGGCCTTAAGGTTTATTTATTAATTTATTATATCATATAAATGCTTAAAAGATTTTATCTGCACCAACATGACACCTACATTGTTGCTTTTGAATGGTTTAAGTGTGTTTGTACCTTTCAGTGCATTATAAAGGAGAAGAGGGCTATATGCAGATGTTTATATGGGTCTTGTTAGTCACAGAAAGGTTGAAACAACCTTCACATACTATAAAAAATGTGAATACTTACACTCGTCCACATATTTGACACATTCCTGATTGTTTATGTCTTTTTAAATGAATTAAGAAATCTGCCTTTGATTCACATTGTATACCACAAGCATTACATGTGTATTCCATTACTGTTTCATTATTGTGAGTCCATATGTGGTTTTTCAATGCAATTTCAGAACAGTAGCTTTTATTGCATATCATACATGGAAAAGGTTTCAGGACCTCACCTTTAAGATCAAAGTCTAGTTCTGTTTGCTCTTCTGTAGACCTCTTGATCAGCTTTATTGTGACATTCTGGCCGTCAACTGCATGTAGATATGTAACATCTTCAGGATCATTGGTGTTATACACTTCACTAGTTTCAGGAGGTGATATGAGTCCTTGAGAGTTTTGTAACACATCCATTGGGTCAACATTGACTTCAATTGTGTCGTCTTTCGTCTCATTATCAGACCATGATTCAAGTTCACTTTTTATTCTCTGCAAACCAAGTTCATTTGCCTCAATAGCTGATATTTTTTCAGATAATACTTCTTGTGCCTTTCGTGCTGTATCAATAAAGTCACATACCATTTGTAGTTTTGAACAACATCTAATACAAATATTTTTGGGTAACTTGTCATCTTCCTCAACCTGAAAATGTAAACATTTTAATTCTACTGGTGTTTGATTATTATCAAACCCTGGAAGCAGGCTAATTATTACACTTACACACAGGACAAATAAAGTGGTGGATGAAAGAAAGAAAGAAAGAAAGAATAGTTTTTTATTCAAAATAGAATTACAGGAATTACTTTTTGAACGTCAACAATTAAATCTACCACCGGTTCAACCCTAGCCCTGTCCTGAGAAGAACCGGCGAAACAAACTCAGCGGGCCTCATGTTGTGATCAGATGTAAAATTCAAAAATATAAAAATACAAGTACATTTGCATATGATATAATACAATACAATTTATAAATTTACAATAATTATGGTACAGAAACAGCCTGGGAGGAGGGTGCTAATCCCAAGATCTGGTATCTGTCATAAAATCTGTTTTTGGACGCTGAGTATTGGTAATACTGATATAAAATATTATATTGAAACAAATTGATCAAATATGATTAAATATGTTGGTAAATATTATAATTATTTGTATGATTTAAGAACTAGTGGTACCTAAATTTATAAAAAACTATTAAGTACTGTGTTAATATGCTATAAACAGAGAATATTATGTTAATCTGTGTTTTTCAGAAAGTTGTGTTACATACAACCGAAACGAAATTTCTCATACAAATTTAATCATGACTAAGTTAAGTATCATTTATAACATACCTCAATAAGTAAGTATTTGTTTAATTTATTTTGCAATAGCATAGCCTTCGCTTCTGCGCTAAATAATAAAATTGTTGCTTCTTGCTCTTCTGCGCATAAGCGACAACATCTTTCTAAGTTGTGTAATTCATTCATTGTAATTCTAGATTATTGTAAATTGCTTAGATATTTGAATCTTTTTGTATTTTGTTCTACGCGTAAAACTTCGATAAACTATCATCCACACAATCCAATACGACATAACGCATGCGCAATTGGAGATAGCGAAGTTTACTCTGGTATAGTTCATTTTTATTGATGTGCAGAAGTTCAACTGAAACCAGTCGACAATGCGCAAACTCAGGTAGAGAGAACTCTAGAGTATAAATAGGTCTTGGTACATGCATATGTGAAGTTCCATCACAGCAAAACGCAATGTGTGTTGCTTGTTGCGGCTAAATATTGAAAGTTAAATAATGATGGCCAAACATTAACAGGTTTATATATTTATAAAACTATAGTAGATTTTAACTACTTTTGTACGATACTCTAAACGAGTTTAATTTGATAAAAAATAAAAATCTCAATTCTCAAACTTATTTTGAAATGTTTGTACTTTGTGATAAGAATGTTCTTAAATTTTGACATTTAATATTTTTAAATTGAATCATGAATGACAATAGACAGGAACATATTTTATATTTTTTTATATCTATAGCTGTTGGACAAAAGTTACACCTATTAACCATGGTACAGTAAAACAACAATAAACTAGATTTTTCTATTCTATGGGTATTCTTAACAATTTCTAAAAAAAACACGTAATGTGAAAAATATTGTTTTAAAGCACTTGAGTTATAAAATATTATTGGTTACACGACAAAGAAATATTATTGAAAATATGATTTTTTAATGACAATTTAAATGTTTGTAATGCGTACCTGTTTCTTCACAGTTAGCTGTACCTCAATACATTCACCATGTAGTCTCTGTTAGGTTTACAAAAACATAAAAGCTCACTGCACATCATTACACAAAATATTATTTGTTGAAAAATACATGTGTATGATCACACACGACACCTACATACTTGTTTTTTAAGCATATACAAATAAAAGGTAAACATTAAAATAGAAAGATAGATATTGCCTTAAATTAATTCCATCCTTTTTTTTCAACCTTTCTCATTGTTTAAGCAGGCAAATGAAAAATCAGAATAATTTATTGATTACCAATGCCCAATAACAACCACATAAGCAGCTGCTTATTATTCCCTCACCTCACAACCCACACCGCACGAAACTTGACAGCATAATGATACATTTTAATGCTACGTTTACACGCTGGGCAAACCTTTTATTTTGTTATCACAGGATGCCTTTACGCGCGCTATCCAGGAGCCTGGGTGGCTCCTAGGTACAGTGTCGGGCTCGGCATTTGAATAGCCCCTACCGACTAAGCCTCCTGCGAGTACGTTCAGCCGCTTTAAGTGGAGGGTCCCGAATCTGCAGGCTACAGGATCCCTCCAGAGACAGGCTGACCTCAGCTAAACGGCCAGATTTCTTCTCTCGGTGTGTCGTTGCCGTGCACCTTATCACCCGCGACTGAACGGGGGCGCACCGTCTGATGCGTTGGCGGTGGGGCCGCAGAGGAAGAGGAGATGCGGTGTGTTGTTGCCGTCCTCACTGTCCTCTGCGGCCGTTTAATGGTTGGTCCGCCACCCAGAGGATGGGACCGGCCAATGCCGGAGGTCCTTCACCCGTCCCTCTGAATCAGTAGATGGCGGCTCGGATTAGGACGACCGATGTGGTGAGCTCCGTTAGAGCATTGGGACCAGGGGTTAGGATGGGAACCTGACCCCATTACACGGTTCCAACGTGAAGTAGGGACTGTTCAAAGGAAGCCGGACAGTCTCTAAGGAGGGGGAGTCTGGCCATTTCAGCGAGGCCAACCTGTCGCTGTAGGCGCCCTGTTGCTTTCAGATCTGGGGCCCTCCAATTACAGCGGCTGAAGGCACCCGCAGGGGTTTAGTCGGTAGGGGCAACCCAGTTGTAAAGTACCAAAAAGTATTTTTTTTTAAATTATATTATCAAGAATATCCCACATTTGCAAAATGTATTGTCAAAGGCAGCGCCCGCGCAGCTCGCCGCTCGCCGACCGAGTGGGGACACGACACCATGTAGGTATTTAAGTGAGAGATAGTAGGGTGTCCATACACTTCGTTATTTTTTGTAAGTTTTTTGGAAACATTAAACTGGCCCTAGGATATAAAGTTTTTATTGGAGATCGAAAATTAAAGTGTAGTTAATGTTGCTTTATGTATGTAGACAACATATCGTAATTTGTGCACTGAATAAATACTTAGGTACCCTGTATAGTGTTGTCTTAGTAAAATAGGAATAGGTAATAAGCTATGTATGTCCAAACTCCTTGTTTGACCTCTTATACTATATCAAAAATAACAACTCTCCTTTCTCCTCCCACCTCCTTGGGCCACCGGCTACTTACACACCGCACGAAACGCGACAGCACAGCTATCACTTTACGCCAGTCTCGTGTAAGCGAGAGATACCTCCACGGTCGTGCCGGCCCAAATGTGGAACAACAAACAATGTAATGGTAACTTTTAATAAAGTAAGTAAATTTACTAAATTACCATTGTATAGCCCGGTGATTCTCAACCTTTTTTTTGTTGCGGCACATATTTAACGATTTCAAAATTTGGCGGCACACAAAGAAAAAGATAAAAATTATTTACTTACTTACTTACACACTGCATAAATAGCTTATGATAAAAATTTAAAATATACGAAATACTACAATAATAACTTTTTAAATATTTTTCTTTTTAAACGATATCTAATACGAGTATATAAAATTCTCGTGTCACAGTTTTCGTTGCCATACTCCTCCGAAACGGCTTGACCGATTCTCATGAAATTTTGTGAGCATATTGAGTAGGTCTGAGAATCGGCCAACATCTATTTTTCATCCCGATATTCCCACGGGATCGAAAGTTACGCGGGTGAAACCGCGGGGCGCAGCTAGTAATTTAATAATATTATCATTAATATAGGTGTATTTGCAAAATTTGGCGGCACACAAAAGTGCCGCGGCACATTGGTTGAGAATCACTGGTATAGCCTCTATGCGGATGTCTATGGGAGTTAGTAGTAATGAAATTGGCACCAACTGAGAATCGGCCAACATCTACATATTTTCCATCTATCATAATTATGGTTGATTTGATTGTTGACGTTCAAAAAGTAATTCCTGTAATTCTATTTTAAATAAAACCTTTTTCATTTTCATTTTCATTCATCTCGATATTTCCACGGGATCGAAACTTACGCGGGTGAAATCGCGGAGCGCAGCTAGTTTTGAATAAATTATTAAATGCCGTGAACGCGTTGGTAAGGGTTGGCGGGTCAAAAAAGTTTAGATATATCTATATTTTTAAAAATATCAATATCGGTATTGATATTATTATTATTTAAAATATATTATAGTACAGTTGGCAACCCTAGGTAGTTTCTGTTACATTTTCGTTTCAATCCCTCATAGCCATTTTCAAGTTATGGTTTATCTATATTATGCCATATATTATATGATAATACTACTTGTGGCGTCATCCTGAGTATTTGTATCATATACGCAGTTAGTGTGCCTTGAGAGTCGAGACTGCTACCACCGCGTACTTTCATGTATTGCCATTTTGATGTTTCGAGTCCGTATTGTGACAATATTCTTACTTGTCAGACCTATAGATTAAATAAAATGCGTAAATCAAACCCCAATCTTTGGAGCTTCATGAGCTACTTTTCTTCTTGGGTGTGCAACAATAAAAGGGTTTTGGACTCGGACTTTTCGATTCCCGCTTCTGTGTGTTCATTCAATCCCAGGGATCAATGAGGTTAAAAGGTTTCCAAATCGGGCAAGACAACACCAGGCCAATGTTAGTTACATGGTTGGTCAAGAATATTTAATTTAAAGAGGTTCTCTCAATAAACGACAACTGATTAACAATAAAAAAATAACGATATTGGTTGTACTAAGCATATTATGCTGCCATAACAATAGCGCTGAAGTGATTCATGAGGGCTTTGTCCACTATTAGATGTTGATATGACATAGCTATCATATCTCTTGATGCATTGGCGAGTATTAAAGCCACCGTACGCACATTGTTCTTGTCTCCGAAAAGCTTTGATAGCTCAGGCGCAGGACCTCCGCCGCCTTTTTCGTAGCTTATTATTATGTCGTCGCTCGTTGCTCGACGTTAAAATTTTAGAGCCGAATAGATATTAATACAGTAGAATTCGAGGAAATACAAATACACCTTCAATATGCAATATCTCTTAGTATTGTTTAAAATATATGTTATCAATTGCGAATCAGGATTTAAAGAGTTTTGTTGATCAAAAACGGCGGCATATCTGACCGGGCCTAGAGCGGCAGTGTAAATCCGCCACGGGTCTTGACGCATTCGGGGATCCCGTTGTTCCGGGTGTAATGCATCAGCTTCAACCAACTAACCCACGCCGCCTTCAATCACCGGATGAGATTATAGCCAATATTAGTACCCCATTTTCCAACATGATGCGCGTGCCTGGTGGAGTTCGGAACAGAATTATGTCTGTCACGACCTTTTTCTCCGGAAGCGTGAAAGGACCAAAAATTTGTAACTCAAAATCCAAACTTACACCTTAAAATTTGTACTTATACGAAGAAGAAATTTTGTTTAAGTTTGCACGTTTCCTAAAACCTAAAGGGTAGGAACCTCCCGTAGAAATGCGATAGTATAGGAAGAACAAAGTTTCTTCACCCGCGTAAATATCGAGCCCGTGAAAAATAGAAAATCATCTCATGGCATCCCATAGGAACATTTTCCGGGTTAAAAACTATCCTATGTGTTAATCCAAATTACTCTCTATGTGTATGCCAAATTTCACGAAAATCGGCTCAGCAGTTTTGCGTGAAGGAGTAACAAATAAACAAACATACAAACTTTCACATTTATAATATTAGTAGGATGTCTATGGGCGTCAGCAGTCATCAAAAGGCTCTGACTGTCCGACGTCCGTAAGCCTCCTTATTCCATAAAAAAATCAGTAGGTACAATTCTAAAGAAGCCATTTATGAAACATTTTACCATACCATATTTGCTCTCAAGTCCCGACATCGTTTCCGCAAAAGCAAAATAAAATCTGAAATTTTTAAACTTTGCATTTAATTTTTTATTGTCATAAAACATAATATAATACGAGTAGTACTACAGAATACTATAAATTATGCGTGTAAAAATATTTTTGAGTACGTTCAACATTAATTTTACTTGCTCAACAAGTTTTCTGAACAAAATTATCCTTAAAATTAAATTGGAGCAAGTGCGATTCACATTTATTATGCAAATTGTACCTTTGTAAAGTTATCCTAAAAATCTTAAGTAAAAGGAAGTGCGACACTGCATGTTTGCATGCAGCCGAATTGGGCGGGCACGACCGGGGAGGTAAGTACCTCTCGCTTACAGAAGACCGGCGTGAAGGACAGCTGTGTTGTCGCGTTTCATGCGGTGTGTAAGTAGCCGATGGCCTATAGAGGTGGAAGGAGAAAGGAGGGCAGAGCATCTGTGTAATTTTTATACGGATGTCTATGGGCGTCTGTAGTCATGAAAATGGCTCCGAATGATCGTTTGCCCCCCCTATACTACAAAAAAAAAATAAGTTGAAGTGCTGGAATAGAAATTGCGCTCAGTGATATAAACTTATGTCCCACTTGTTTAATCTTATATTCCTCGCCGTTCATTCTTCAGGAGTGTTGAACATTTTTATTTTTATACTTTCGCTATCTTATACTAAACCACTAATGTAGATAATATATGGAATTGGTGGTATGGAATATTGAATTAAAAAAAATATTGATCTTATAAAATCTTATAGGGTTGGAGTATAAAACTAAGCTATGCATTATTCCGGAATTTTAGTATGTAACAAACATACATCTCAAACATTTATTCGGTTACAAAAGTTCGTGTAAATATTATGTTTCAGAAGCTTTTTAACAATCACTGTCGCGGGAATAAACACACCTTGTAAAATAATTAAATAAATCGTTAAAGTTGTTTTATTGTAATGAGTAATATTCGCGTAAACTTAAGACAATAGTTTACAAATCGGTGTACATAATCCTACCAATATTATAAGTGCGAAAGTTTGTAAGGATGTTTGTTACTCTTTCACACAAAAAGTACTGAACGGATTTTCATGAAACTTTACAGTAATATAGCCTTAATATCAGAATAACATAATAAATTAAAATTTTGAATCATTTTTAGGGTTCCGTACACAATGGGTAAAAACGGGACCCTATTACTAAGGCTCCGATGTGCGTCCGTCCGTCCGTCCGTCCGTCTGCCACCAGACTGTATCTCATGAACTATGATAGTTAGACAGTTGAAATTTTCACAGATGGTGTATTTCTGTTGCCGCTATAACAACAAATACTAAAAAATTAAATAATATGAATATTTACGGGGGGCCCCCATACAATAAATTAGTATTTTTTTGCTCCCATACAAAAGATAAGCTTCCGTTTTCGTAGATAATGGTACGGAACCCTTCGTGCGCGAGTCCGACTCGCACTTGGCCGGTTTTTTTGAAGTCCAAAATCCATGCGGGCGAAGCCGCGGGCGGAAGCTAGTACATGTATAAATCATAAAGTAACTTTTTCTATATTAGTAGGTATTAGGAGTCGGCTGACTAATCAGCCAAACCGATCATTGTTCATAAATTCTTCATTTTTACCTAAAGTAAGTTTATTATTGTCTTTGGATTTACTTATGTAATTACATCATGATGACACATTAGTAAAAAACATTTGAGTAAGAGATAGAGCGACGCTGCATGCATGTATCTGAATTGGACCGGTACGACCGGGCAGGTACCTCTTACAAGACACCGGCGTGAAGTGACAGCGGTGATGTCGCGTTTCGTCCCATGGAGGTGGGAGGAGGAAGGAGGGCAATCTGTATAACCTCTATTTGGATGTCTATGGGCGTTGGTAGTCATGAACGATTGATTTCTCGTTTACCACGTTATACAAAAAAATCATGCGGAGTAAAATCGTACGAAACAGCAACAGCACTCGTCTCTTGCGCACCTTTCAGTACAGATTCATGTTTGTTCTTAAAGAGTAAACTCCAGTCCCGTGTCAGAACTGACGCATCATCATCATCGGAGAACGTCCACAGCTGAGCATGGGCATAATAGAGCACTAAAGGTCACCGTCACTTTTGGAACATAAAACAAAATTTTGAATTGTGACGTCACAAAATTTAGAAGCCAATTCAATGAGACCTTTCCGTCATATGTGACGTAATTTATGGATACCCTACTCTAACAAGTACCTATCTAATTTTTTTATGATTAAAAAAGGTACCTACATAAAAAGTAAGAAGCCCGATAGTCGTCGGATGGAACTGGATCCGTCGGAGAGGGGTGCGCGGGTCGGAGTGTTCTGGCCTCCGCAGCCAAGAGGGGTCGCGGGAGGAAACGTGTCTCGATGTGTCGTTGCCGTGCACCCTGTCTCCCGCGACCGAACGAGGGCGCACCGTCAGATGCGTTGGCGGTGGGGCCGCAGAGGAAGAGGAGATGCGGTGTGTCGTTGCTTTCCTCCCTTTCATCTGCGGCCGTTGGATGGTTGGCCCTTGAGTGGCGGTTTTGGGGTTGATCTGTCGCCAGCCAGCCAATTTCGGAGGTCCTCCACCCGAGGGATCGTGTGGATTAGGACGACGTTAGAATGGGAACCTGACCCCATTGCACGGTTCCGACGTGGAGTTGGGACTGATCAAAGGCAGCCGGACAGGCCCTCAAGGGAGGAGTCTGGCCATTTCACCGAGGCCAGCCTGACGCTGGAGAGATCCTGGTGCTTGTAGATCCGGGACCCTCCAATTATAGCGGTTGAAGGTACCGGCAGGGGTTTAGTCGGTAGAGGCAACCCGGTTCAACCATCCGGGCTCCTGAGTAGCGTGCGTACAGGTATTCCCCTGCGTCACCGAAAATTTTTGAGATTACTATTATGAAACGAAATAAGGCGTATGTTGGCCATTTGACCAACATAAAAAAATGGGCCATTTGACAGAATTTTATGTAGTAAGAGGTAGTGCCACGCTGCATGTCATGCAGACGAATTGGTCCGTCTTCTCGGAGGTATCTCTTGCTTACCCGATACTGGAGTAAAGTGACAGCTGTGCTGTCATGTTTCATGTAGCCGGTGGCCGATGGAGGTAGGAGGATAAAGGTGGGCAGCGCATCTGTATAGCCTCTATCTGGATGTCTATGGGCGTCGATAGTCATGAAAACGGCTCCGACTGCTCGTTTGCCCTCTATACAATAAAAAAAAAATGTCACGGTAATATTTGACATATGATATTATTACCATGCAGATGTGCTGTCGCGTTTCGTGCAATGTGTAAGCTGGCCTATTAAGAGAAAAGGAGAAAAGAGAGCAACGCATCTGTCTAACTTCCAATAGGATATTTTTTTTATAGCATAAGGGGGCAAAGATTTTTTTTTTTATAGCATAGGAGGCAAACGAGCAGTTAGGTCACCTGATGTAAAGTGAACGCCAACGCCCACAGACATCCATAACACCAGAGGTCTAATAGAGGCGTTGCCGACCTTTGAGGAAAGAATAAGCTCTTTTCTTGAAGATCCCTAGGTCGTACCGGTCCGGAAATACCGAGGGGGGAGATGGTCGTCGGTAGTCATGAAAATGAGTCCGGTTTGATATTGATATTCTGGCATTACGGAGAGATGTTGGCTTGCTCTGCATCTTCTACCGTATCTACAACAATTTCACTTTCGGAAATCGCGTCAGAATTCCAAATTTAATCGTCTCCACCTTCCATGTTCCAAAATCCACAACTGTACGTTTTAGGCGCAATTTCTTAATACGCACAACATCGTGAAACGAGCTGCCACTATCGGTATTTCTATAACAATACCTGGGGTTCATCAAGAAAAGAGCTTAATCTTTTTTGAAAGGTCAGCAACGCGTCTTCAATGCCTCTGATGGCACGGATGTCTATGGGCGGCGGTAGTCATCTACATCTGCTCCTTTGTCCTTACTATAAAAAAGGTACTTATATAAAGATATAGATTAAAATGAAATTGTAGGCAGATACTTAAGATTTCTAAGAACTTAAATAGTCAATAGGTAGGTATGTATTGGTTATTATACGGCTTCAAAAGATTTGTCCAATTTACTGTTAGGTACTAAAATATCCTCCATTGTCCATATTTGAATTTTAGCCCTGATTATGCACAACAAATGTCTGTTTTGTTAAAAATCATTTCAATAAGATATGGTAATTCCTTAGTCAGGACAGGTAGAAAATAATAGTAAAGTGTGGGGAAGAACCTACGGCATAAAATTAGCACAGGGTTTGTTTAACGAGATCATTAGTACCTACTTAGGTAATGCAAGTATTGATTCAAAGAAGTAGATAACTTTAATTCAACAGTGTACATATAAAAATTAAAAAAAAAAACGAATATTGATGATGAAGTTGAAAGTAACGGGATAGGCAAGGCAATTTAGGGTTAAATATGTGGCGCCTCAATTTTATCAGACTTGATCGACATGATTCATCGGCTGATCATTATGATAACAACCTGCGAGTTAACTTTATTAGTTATCTCGTACGAACTTACATTTTTAACTGGTAACTGCGCCAGTTTAAGCATTAGTTTTTATTATCAATCTCTTATCAAAGACGCAGTGGTTTGTGGTACCTACTCTCCCGTCGAGGGCAAGTTAAAGATATTAGTTGAAAGGTAGGTGAGTTGCGGGTTGCGGGCATCGTTCTCGAAGACCGGTCTGCGCGGGTGCGCGCGGGTGGCGCGGGTGTGCCGTGCGCGTGGGCAGGTAGGGAGCCGCCGGCGCGCGCGGGGCGTGCGTCAGTCGCGCACCGAGCGCTATACGAGTACACGGGTGCGCTGCGCCGACCCGACGCGCACTAGTGTGGTGTCACAGCGGTGGGCCAGGTCGGCTTCGAGTTTACTTCGTTCCGACACAATCATGGCTCTCAATACGGACGCTGAACAGAATTCGAACCTGGTCCTCCGCGTAGACCAGGACTCAGACTCGGTTCTACAGTCGTTGTTCGACACAGTGCTTAAGCCAGACTCGAAACGACCGCTACAGGTGCCTCTGCGTATGCGACAGCTTCCAAAGTCGTTCTTTAACCCGCCATCGACCGGTTCTAAGTCGCCATCTGTGTCTCACTCGCGGGAAAACTCCGCCGATTCGGCTTTCGGATCGTCGTCCGCCACTGGGACTACTTCGGTGTCCCACTCACGCGCGCATTCGTCGCCAGCGAGCCTGCAACAGACTTACGCGGCGGGACAACAGACGCAGCAGCCGCCGTTGCCACACCAGCATGCCAAACAGAGGTCTTATGACGTCGGGTCACATATCCCAGATGATCTCGGACCGTTACCCGCGGGATGGGAACAGGCTCGCACTCCAGAGGGACAGATATATTACCTTAAGTAAGTAATCACATTTCACTCCATATTATATTATGTAGGTACATATTTAATGATGCAGTATTGTATTTCAATAACACAGAAAATCGGTAAAGTGAAAATGGCTTGTCCTAAAAATATACTACCATGCAATGTCATCGGCAATTCCATACGTTGAATGAAAGTTAATTTTAAGGCTCTTGGTTATATTGTGTCCGGATAATGATCTTGGCGGATTTGTTTACAGTGGGTATGTGCATTATGCTGACCTAAAGATCATAACAGCAAACTTAACATAAAACAATCGTAGAAAGAAAAGCCATACCAAGACAACAATCACGTTTTCAAACGATGTTTTGTTTCGAAGTACTTGTTTATGTTATACCTACCGATTACCTACACAGGTATACATAGTGTTATGTACAGTGTAGGTACAAACACGCGTAATTTAATATGATATTGATGTCTTTGTGCCTGCGTAATGCTTGGCGAATTGCTTTGATAAAACAAAAAAGAATCGAATATAAATGTGTTTTTCTTTCGTTTTATATCAGTCACATACGTTATTGGCTTAATCTAACTGCAAAAAATCTAAATATCCGCCGGTTTTCAACGCAAAGAATGCGTTAATAAAATACAGTTACATTTGTAGTAAGTTGTATGCGTGAAATTTTATTTCTCTTGGAAAATATTTCGACTTAATTGCGACAAAAATATGAATTTATTATAGGAAGTATGGTGGGATGACTTGTGTGAAAAGTAGTCTATTTAACATAATGAACAAGATTGTTTAACATTGGGGCTCCCACACAAATCTGCGAGAATCTGCGTACTCACAGGATTCAACGCAAAACCTTATGTCTTGATTTTCAAAGCGTTTTTCTGCGTTAAAACTTGAAAAGTATAGTGCAATGGAACAATGTTGCCGCACAAATTAGCATCCGATTCTGTGGGACGGAAATAAAACAAAAGGAAATTCATTTACAAATTAGATGCTCGAATATGGAAGATGAAGAACTAATAAACATAACACGCCCATTATCTACTCAGAGAAGTACCTGAAATAAATACAAAAAGTAAACAACAATGAACATACAATAAATTAGCTATCCACTTATTCATACTACAAAGCCTAATGCACCTTGCAGAATACAATGCACTTATAGGGTTTCTTTTAACGTCTAGTACAAATGCATACGGTAGACAAACCTAGTACACACCTAAGTACTTACTAACGTAGTAATGTAGTAGTTAAATATTTATTTACAATCAACTCGTAGCCCTTGGCCTTTAACAATTAATGTAGGCTGGCAAGGATACTCATATTTAGGTAAAAAATAGAAAGATTAATACACCTGGAATCTGGATTGATAACGCTGTTGCTAGGTGAAATATTGATGATTTTGCCAATCGAAATGGTTTTCCACTTTGGCTACGACTAGACACACGAATTTTTATCCACTCTAATTACGAGACACTTACCTGTTATCTTGTTCATTTTTTTTTATTGAAAAAATATTATGCTACTATGAAAATTTAAGCGTGATATGAGCGTTGTGTTCCTTATGTTGTATAATTTACCAATACTACTTACAGTTACAGTACGCCTTTAAATTCCTATAAGTTGCTATGAATCTAAACTTTTCTTAAAACATTATCTCCAGAAAATAAACCTTTATAAAAGATATTTCCTGTCAGAAGAAATTATACTACACGTTTTCGTACAATGTATATTTACAATTCTAACGTCTTTGTTTTTATTCTTCATTAGAGAAATGGTCTAACGGCTAAGCCGAAAGAGCCACTGTTCTAGGAAACAACGGCACAAGAATAACAGTTGTTCCTATCTACATATTATGAGTTTTATAACACTTCCATCTACCGATATCCCGCTTGATTTAGCTCTTCATTACACACAATATTGAATTAAAAATAAATTACCTTTATACCTGGATATTTTGGCAGCGCGTCCCGAAAAATCAAGAAAAGATGGTATTACATTTAGGTATAATATCACTCCAACGTCTGCCTTTACCACAATAGGGCGGTATAAACAGCAACCACATTTACGAATTATGTCGCTCTTATACAGTCTTCAGAGACTTGAGTTACCTTATATACTCCGTAAGTACCTACTTCACAATATCAATCAGCACCTGTTCTTAGTGTGTATGTTCTGTTACTTCATAAAACTTAAAGCTACGTTATGTGATTGGGTTGAAATTAAAAGAAATGGTTTTATTCAAAATAAGCCAATATAGCTTTTTGAACGTCAGCAATTTCATCTACCATCGATCCAAGTCAACACTAGTCCGCTGTATCGACATAGAGGAAAAATATGTTTATTAAATAATTTAAGTAATTTTAATCGTTAACTCTTACATCGTTAACATTCGGATACATATTATGAAGTCGATAAAAGATTAAAAACAATAAAAGAATCAAAATGAATTCCAACAATTGGCCTTTTATCTCCTCTCCTTTAATGTAATAAGTAAAGACGGCATTTACATTCTCTTTTGGCTGGCAATCGATCAAATTGAGAAAAATAATCGATGACAATTGGAAAATAGATAAAGGATAATATCTTTCTAGATATACCCAATAGACTAATCCTGTACAAGTTAGGCTTAATAATAATTATCAGATGATAAGGATCTACATAAATAGCAATAGCAGTAGCACATCTTAATCGAACATTAGATTCGGGCTTAGGTTCTTTATTTGATGAGAAATATTTGTTTCTTAACAAATAAAAATATATTTCAACAGTAATTAAATTATATGCACCTATCACTTGCGTTATCAAGACGAATCTAGCGACAACTCATGAAAATAAGTCAAACCATTTAGACAGGAAACAAAAAAAATAACATATTTATTACTTGTGGGCATATTCCCCTTTCCAACCAGGTCCCGAGTTACCGCGCACGAGTAATACACTCCAAAATCGTCACACATTCGTTATCGGGTAAAAACAAAAAACGTCAAACAACGAATCTGAAAATACTGATACGATAATGCTAAAATTAACTATGGCCTGAGTATAGGGCTGTCAGGTGGGATTACTTAAGTATCTCAACAAAATTAAAAAATAAACGAGGTTCATGGATTAAGGTCGGGATAAAGAAAATATATTACTATTTTTTTCTGATGGAGGTATTGAATTTCAAAATTTTATGTAAATCGAGGTTGATGCACAAAATGTCGGGACACTCCCGGCGAATTTCGCCCATCTGGCAACCCTACCTAAGCACATATCTACTATCTAGTGATTATACATTTACGTGCACGATTCTTAAAGACGCGGTCTTCATTTTATATCTTATCGCAATCGTGTTCTTTCGACACAAACTACTTAGTGATAGGCGATATAAATGAATCACGTGGAATAAGGTAAATCAAAGAAAATTACAGTTTATAAGATGAAGTCACTAAAAACGGAGAACTTTATTGATGAACTAAGATAAACTTTATGGGATAATAAGAAAATAACATTATTAACTAATACGGCAATTTCACTATCAACGGGGATTTTTATTTAGTTCATCTTAAGTTGCAGAGATAACACCTATTACTCGAGCAATCTTGAGTAATAGGTATTACCTTCATATAAATTTTCCCTTTCTAACACTTTGCAACTACAATTGATAAAAGTTTGATTACTGACAGCTTACAGTTATGTCTAGAAATGAAAAGCAACAGTCAAAAATAAATCAGCAATGTTATAAAGTATATTACCTACATTATTTTTGATTAACATTTTTTCTTAATGTATGAATATATTATGAATATAATATAATTGTTCCAAAAATAGTTTAACAATTTGAATAAGTTTGAAAATCTTGTATGGCAATATGTTGCGTTTTCAAAATTTAATGTGCTCTTTGTAAAGCCCAATGACGACGACGAGAGCAAGCCCTTGTGCAAGTTGCCGATAAGATATAAAGAACTTACAAAGCTCTCAAGTATTTCACACGAGTTCCGGATAGTAGAGTCGGCATAATAAGTCGATGTAATAATAATTGACGAATCGTTCCGAATAATAATTAATCAAATCAAAATAGAATTACAAATGTCAAACATTAAACTTAAGTAAGTATGATACTTTATCGCCGAATGTCGCTAACCCCCACGGAAGAAAAATCGTCTAAACTCAGACGACTATAATATATGTATATTCATCATAGGATGACGTTATT
>LUGF01038286.1:124104-139650 GCA_001625245.1 Calycopis cecrops
GATGGTGTTACGCTAGACCGGTTACCATTTCGCGCGGTTTTACAGTTTACTTCTCATATCTTTACACGCCGCGCGCCTTAAATAGTAATTAAGGAGCTAGAATAAAGGCGAATATTAAAATTTAATCTTTGATAGCGCTTAGGGATTCAACATTATAATACGGTCTATCAAATATGTTGCATATTGTACCTAGTATGTAAATAATCTCAAAGAACTTGGGATTGTGGTTAAAATACACCTCGGACGACCTTTGGAGATTCTAACCTATATCCATTATCCCCGTCGCAAAATTAATATTAATTGTTATTACTATTTTGTTGTAGTTTACTATTTTGAATATAAATAATAGGAACAGAATTAAATATAATATCTTGTATAAATCTAAAAAAACTTCGCTGTAGAGCGGCGAATTACGTAACGAAATTAACTCTGAATGGCCCAAATTAGCATTACATTCGTCATATCTTTCGTCACTTTACATTTATGATCACAGCTTATCTTTACGATATCTGCCACGGATCATGGCAAAAGCAAGTGCTATCCTTGTTTCGTGTAAAAAATGTAAATAGGCAGAAAGCGTGCCATTAAAGCTATCCACGGTAAGTCTTTCGCCTATAAGTTTCATAATTAGAACATAGTTTTTGTTAAACATTGATTATTCGTGGAATACATGACACATTGAATTTAATGAAAAAGCTGTTGATATAGTGGGTTGTAGTGTATTCTTAAAAATCAACCAAAATAACTATCCCTATAACGAATTTCACGCACAAAACATAACTTACATAAATAAAAATCAACTTTCATGAAGTATTAACTCGGGTATTAAGATTGTGCAACCGTTTTTATTCATTTTCAAATTTAGACTTAACATCTTTGGTATCTCATTTCATTGCCTTTATGACCTATATAACGAAAACGAACTACTTTGTTTCCTACAATACGACAGCTCATATCCGGAATAACATCTATAATAATAATTACGAATGGCGGTAATCCGAAATGGCGGCCTCATGGCTGGCGCCACAGCCATTATAGTTAGGTTACGTTTCGCTTGCGTAGTCTAGGATCATATCGAGTTGCGTAGGCGATGTACTGCTTCTGTTAGACTACATTAAACAGAAATTATTTACCGAGTACATAAAGATATTACCATTACTGTTCATAGATAGTTGTAGTTAATTATATTATTTTTAGGGTTTACCTCAGAAAAAACTAGAGTCATATATATAATCTCTTTTTGTTATGTAGGTCAGTCTCTCCGTCTGTTTTCTTTTCTTAGGAACATCTAGACAGAAAGAAATTATTAGACATGCTTAACGAGTAAAGAAAAGGTTAACTTCAGCAAAAGTTAACCAGCAATAGCTATTAATATTAGTTATATCCTCAACAACGGAGCTATGAGAAAATAAAAATGAAATCGGACTGGGAGCTTATAATATCAGCGCAGTATAAAACTCGTCAGCTTTATTACATTACCTATTAGGATATATGCCAAACTTTACGCAATTAGTGGTCGTGATTTAAATTATTACGTCGAAAAACAACACTCTGTAATCGTTTACAATGTAACTAAAGCGACAATAGATTCATGTTATTGCTATCCGTAATCTCCGACGGTAAATCTTGTGTCACACCAGCGGCCTGTAGGACTAAATTATTCTTGTTTGTTTGGTAACCGAGGTAGTTCCCGCGTCGGCACTCGGCAGTCGGCGATCTTCGTCACCGCGCGTGGACGACGGCCAATCTAACATCAAAGCTTTCGCCACCTCATAAATAAGACACCGGCACACACAATACGGCCGAAAAATAAAATGCAAATGAAAACATAATTATTATGTTAATTTCAACGTCATATTTTTACATAACCGCCCACCGTATCAGGAACTTAGGATTTTTTATCGCTTCCATGACACTATGTTTTTTAAACGATCATAATCTTTATTTCTATTTGTGCCAACTTAATACGCGTGTTAGATAAAATGATTAATACAATGTGAAATATTGTACGGACGCAGGACGGTTGGTTCGTTAGCGAGTCTGAATTGCCAAGGCGGAAGGCCTATATTTATCAACGGAGCTCTTCATAAGCTCCTTGAAAATATTGATATTTCTAATATCAAAGGTATTAATTTAGATGGCTTGGCTTCGTCCACACGTCTGCCGGTGAGTTGGACCATTGCGAGCGGCGCGTCTCTTCCGCGTCAGCAAATAGAATCGCACGTTTCTTAATTGCAAGCTGAGCCCATGTTTTATAAGATCCATAACGGCCAGCGTGTCTCGCCTGCGAAATGTTTGCTTTAATTATTATTGGAATGGAGGGTAATTCTCGGTGGTTTTGTTCGGCTAGACTTGGCGATGTTCCGAAACGAGTGGAGATGCAAATTGCCTTGGCGAACGCCCAAGGCGGCGCCATCAGCCTGCTAGCTTTACAGACACACCTTACTTGATGACTGAGGTGCTCGTTTAATACTATCTGCATTTTATGCAGTAATAAAAATTAATCCGCTCTGTTTAAAAATATTTTAAAAATAATTTATTTAAGGGACTCGGTCCACATCGACTTTGGCGCCCCTATTTTTTCCTTTAGTGATTTTTAATCTAATAATAAAATGTTTGAACATTAATCATAAATAATGTGTGATAGTAGTAGAATATAGCTATGGATTTCGAAATAAATCCTGGCTAATTTGCGACCGTTCTTTATATTCTATCTTCCAATGAATTTTACTATCGAAGACAAAGTTTTGACATAATTTCCTTATGTGCTCACAACGATTTTTAATAGAACCTTCATAATGATATTAATTAGTACATAAATATTTTCAGTTTTTGATAAAATATTTTTATTTAACTTAATTTTTTATTCCGTAATAACTTAAAACTCAAGCCTATCATCTCTCTCATTCTATCACCTATGCATTAAATAAACTGATGCGACAAATTTAAAGCAATTTGTATTTAGTACTTCTTATTAGGGACCTATAACAGTACACTCGAACTTTGCCGAGTTACTCGAACAATATTTCCTTTTAAGTTACGTCCTTTGAATCCTTAATAAGAGAAACTTCCCATGCTGAATATAAAGAGATAGTCAAGTTCAATGACCTAGCAGATGACTCGTTGACACCATCGAGTGTTGCCAGTATTTAAAGGGTCCAAACAACAATTATGATAACAATATATCAAGTAAATATAAAGTGTCTTGTCTTGATAAACAGGTGTATTTGTATTTCTTTTTGTATTCATTATTAAATCAAATTAGTTAAATTTACATTTTAATCTTAATGTTATGTTGTTATTTATTGTACGTTCGTGATAAAGGATAATTTTACAGCGTGTAAGAATATAATTTACACAAATAAAAAAGAAATATGCAGTGAGTCTAATTTTTAACGCATTTCTTTTCAACTCTTTTTCTTCTTCTTTGTATTTTATTTGATTTGATATTTATAAACTTTGCCTCAGTGGTAGCGTAGTCATGATTTTGATGATTGGGGTTCTAGGTTCGAAAATTATGGTGGGTAAAGGATGATGACACCGACACAGAATTTTGCTTCTTTATGTACTTATTTAGACTGAATTTTTTGGTTTATGGTATTATTTTTCTCTTCTTTATGGTTTCGCGGGAAAACGCTTTTACTCAATTCCTGGTAGGACCCGATGTGTGGGAATCGTGGCTAAACCAAATACTCACTAAAACTCTGCTGTATTTAGTCAATTCCTGGTAGGACCCGATGTGTGGGAATCGTGACTAAACCAAATACTCACTAAAACTCTGCTGTATGCTAAATGCTTCTGGATCTGGGAGCATTAGGACGTAGGACTTAGCCCTAACTTAGACCAAAACTAACGGTCTAAACTAAAGTTCTAAAATAGCCGTTTTAATTACTTTAATTTCTAATTTGTGTTGTTTCTTCAGTCGTTACGTGTTGCAGTTGCGACAACACACGTAATGGGTACTGGGTAGGTGATTAGCGTACACCACGTTTCTACGAAACGCATAAAGCACGCACGCACACACACGGACTTATCATAGTCTTAACGATAACATTCGGTGTAAGTGGCACTATCGCCCTTCCGAGAAGCCGTCAGTGTCCGACAGGTAACTCCTGTAACGGAACTCGAAACAATGCAGTGCCACGTCCCGCGGCTTCGCACGCGCAATATCCCAAGGGACATTTTTTTCGGGATAGTGATTGTTATATATTTTTCTTGGTATATGTTGCAAATGTATGTATCTAAATTCAATATTTTTTGCGTGGAACAATAAAAAGATATGCAAAATTTCCATTGATAAGAGTAATAGAATTTGCAATGTTCTTTTAACACGCGTTTTGTTGGTGCCTGTATGTATGGACGTCAAAAAGGCTGAGACGATTTTGACGAAATTTTTTTTCGCTCCTTAGATTAGCGAGTGATCACAGATCATGTAGTCATTGGGATGGGACTAAAATGTATATACCAGCGTGAAGCTGGTTGAATCACTAGTATATACGGTGCATTTACGACCATCTAAGTTCCCTTGTGCAAAAAAATCCCTTTTCCACACATATCTATTACACCTACCTTTTGTTTCGACCGACCAGGGATTTACACCCGGGATCTCGCGTCTGTTGTTAAACATCCTTACTACTAGACCACGAGCCAGTCCCTGTATTTAAATTGACTTGTGTAATATAAACTGTGTCTCACGGTTTCACCCGCGTTTAATTTCTAAGAGAATCGCGATCTCGAAATTCAACACCCTTAGGGATTGAATTTCTGAAAATCCTTTCTTAGCGGATGCCTACGTCATAACATCTACCTGCATGCCAAATTTTAGCCCAATCCGTAGATTACTAAGTCAGTCAACCCTTGAGTTATATATGTATATACTTATATGTATATATGTATATTTGGTATTACTAACCCACATAAAGGACGACTACTAACGGTCCAAAGTACAATAGGTTGGGAAGGGAACTTGCGTCATTGCGGTTGTCTTGTTTACCTTTACGAACGCAGCCGAGGATTGTAGGGGTTATATAATTAGTCATGTATAGCAAGATAATTACTACATAGTATAAAACAACTTTCCGCCGTCTGTGTGTCTGTATGCTTAGATCTATAATGTTATCTTAATATTGATGGGGTTTTTTTTAATAGTTAGAGTGATTCACGAGGAAGGTTTATAATATGTACTTATACATATTATCTAAATTTTGGCAGTCCGAAATCCATGGGCAATGCTGCAGGCAGAAGCTAGTACCATATACATATATACCACTAGGTTACAGAATCAACAGTTTCTAATTTCTACTAAGGCGACTTCATTCTCCTTGCGTCGATTCTTCATGTACGGTTCGCGACCGTCAATGATAGAAAAAACTTCTCATGGAGGATGTTCCTCAATTTATTCTTCTTTCTCTTTCTATGAGCCACCGGAAACTCGCGCATCGCATGAAACGCACCAGCATAACAACTGTCACAAGTACTTCCCGGGTCTTGCTGGCCCAATTGTAAGAGGAGTGCAGATTTTGTCGGATCCGTCGATATAATGGCCCTTGGAAAAGCAAAAAATTAGAAGAGAGGTAAAAATTTTGGATCAGGTTAGTTTAATTAGTATTGAGATGAAGATATCATTCAATAGACAAACTTGGCCAATGCTATTAATTTTATCTAGTTACTTAATACCGTATTTCAGCTATAGAAACACTAGTCTTTGCAACGGATATTGATTCATATAGGAGTATACGCTCCGATCTCAGAGACAAGTCAAGAGAACAAACTCTACGGGAAGTCTAGAGATCATTAAACTCCTCTAATAAAATCCAAAACTGCTTCTTATTCCTACAATGGCCCTCTGTATACTTCTCATGTCCCCGTTGTGTACTAAATGTACGTAATGTCATCATTTATTCATAACCACATATATATAGGCTACCGTTGATACTTGCTCAAGTAATGTTAAAGAAAACCGAGTCTTAACACATATCGCATAGTATTTATTATTGTTTGTGGATTAGCCGTAACGTCAAGGTACTCGCTCAGTTTCCACGCTCTGATTATTGGATGTTGGCTCTCTAGCATCTTTATCGAAATCGATCAGAAATTTTGTACACTGTCTGAACTACTATTACATTATAGTAAAAATGCATAGTACTTTTCCTAGGTGATTTCAAATTTCAATAAAAATCGATGTGTCATTCTATATTTAAATTTTATGTGTTCTATATTCAAAAATACATATAATTTTGTCACTTTGTTTTTTTAAGCTTCGTGGCGTCAATATCATGACTTTTGTCTCTGGTCTATTTACAATTTACGGCATAGATAAAAAAAATAATCAAAGTGTGTTAGTTTATTCATATTTTTCTCACCTATTCATAACATGTTTTTCAAAGGTAAGATTTAAGTAATATTTACTATGTGGCGGTTGCTTCAAGGGTAGATTGTTCGCTCCACATATTGGTGCTCTGTAGACACAGATGGCTTTCATCGGCCTGTGTCATCGGTATTAATGTACTTCTGTAATACTGTTTAATCAACAAAGCTGTTTCAAGCGATAACAAATGAGTGTTTCACTTACGGGACCACACCTGTCGAATACTGAGTGTGAGATTCAGCTTTATATTACTGCGATTTCTTTTTAATTTCCTGACCATTTTTAAAATTAAGATGAATATGAGTACAATTTAACTAAGTATACTTAATCTTATTTATCTATCATTTAAAAAGATTAATGAGATCTTATACCATCTCTTTTTATTAATCTACCTCTTGTGATTTTAAATTAAAAGGCCATTAATTTGATTTTGGATTCAATTATTGAGTTAAAGTATATTACTTTATTAACAACTTTTATAACACCACTGGCTACCTATCAACAAACTTAATAATATAATATGAGTAATAATAGAAAAAAAAACAAATGGAGTAAGTACTCAAGGAAAACTAATGTATTACTGCAATATCTATAAGCTTACATATTAATAGCTTCCAAATTGTTGTATTGTGTCGTCTAAATCAATGCACAAAGCAAGTGTGACTCATAGTATTTGATGACATGTCATAGTGAGAGTAACATTTTTTAAATGTCATTTGATTTCCGAACGATTTTGAAAATTGTGCAAATACGAGAAATGATTTAAAGATGCCCATTAAATAATAAAGGCCAAATGGAAAATTATTATAAAACTGAAGACTTAACAAAATCCAAGAAAGAAGACAATGTAATTAAATACTAGATAAATTAGGTAATGAAGAAGAGGCGGTATGGGTTCATGATCCTAGCCTGGCCATAGGGACGAAACATACAAAAATAAAATAAAGGGCAATCATAACACTAAAATGTTTGTGAGTGGTGCAAAATAGAAAAAAATAGGAGTTGTTTTTAAAGAATAAACGCAACAGCACAGCTGTCACTTTACGTCGATTTCGTGTAAGCGAGAGGTACCTCTCCGGTCGTGCCGGCCCAATTTGGCTACATGCATGCAGCGGGACACTACATCTTACTGTATGTACGCGTGAGTGAATCGATGTGCAGTGGTTTGTTAGATACTTATTGTAATAATGTAACTGGTAACAACCGCGAAAGGCTGGGAGTATCGCCATGCCTAATTGTAGGATCAAAAGGGGTCAAGTGTGTACATTGACGGGCGCCGTAGGGTCCGCGTCATACTGGGGTCCTTAACACAACTCCAATTAGATCTGTTGCTGAATGACGTCACTGAAGTATCAATTAAATAATGCAATGGCTGTGCCCATTCATTTCTGACATTTACGCGTATTACATTCAATTCTTCGTTCTATTGTGCAGGTCGTTATGAAAGAAAGGGAATAAATAATTTTCTTACTGCTCTCAAAATTGCACAGAGTATGGAAATACCATTAAAATGTTTGTATGATCTTGTAATTTTTTTAGGGTGACAACAAGCAATCCAAGCCATTTAACCACTGCCATTAAGATGCCCACGGCCTTTAAGATGCGCATAATTTACATGCTCCTCCATCACCCCATCCCCAATTGGCCCGTATGACACGCGAGAGCAGTCATCACTTTTAAAACGTAATCATGTACGCAAGAGACATCTCCCGGGTATTGACCACCCAATTTGGCTGCAAAGCAATAACTCTAATCCCCGATTACTTTCTTAACTTTAATTAAAATCAACAGATCACTGACGAATATTGACTACATTATTTAAACCAGTTCCTTGCATTGGACGATATTTTCTTTAATATATTGGTAATTAATTCAAAATGGCTAGTCTTACGTAGTTTTAATTCACTTATTTCTCTAGTATTAATAGTTCAATAGCATTGACCTTCACATTTTGAATATTTCATTATTTACGTTTCGAAATGTGTCTTACCTACGATTACAGTTTTTTTACAACTCATTTCTACCATGTGGCATTTCATTTCGCATATCATCATCATCAATATCGAGCTGGTGCTGTCATTCAATGAACGCTAAGTCAATAGAATAACCAGTGTAGTGTGATTATGAATCTGGTGTCCCGCAAGGCTATATCGTTGGACTTACCAGATATAGATTATGCAGAGAAACATGTCTCCCGAAATGGAAAACTTTCAACCGTTTTAAGTAAGATACTCCAACGTTTTTTCGTTTTTTTTTTAAGTAAGAGATTTATAAGAAGACGGGTACAAAGTTTCCAGTAACAGCAGCGGTAGCGGACAATAAAAAAACAATAAAGAATCTTATTAGTGTTTCCGTGAAACTATAGGGAAAATTTGCATCATTCAGTTGGACACGTTATAGCGCTGTTTTATGTATACCACATATACCACACATGTGGTATAACATAATATATCTGAGAAAAAAATTATAATTTTATAATCACTAAAATTATTTTCTTCTTAAATTTTTTTACACTCGTCTTTACATTCGTTGACAGATAAAGGCTAAATCATCGTCATGAATAATCCGATATGTCTATGCACAATAAATACTATCTTAAATTAGTATCACTATTAGGTGATGCATCATTTTCATGATCATCTTAGATGATGTTGCTTTGCGGAAATCTCGAAAGCTAATGAATCATTTGCTTTTGGGATTTACCGTGTTTTGTTTTTTTAGCGTCATAATTTCTTTGATTTGTTTGAGGTAGCGGCTAGTTCACGACGACCTGTAGTGTCCCGTGCTATGTCATGCTGCGTGCGTTTGTGAGAGTTCCGTGGTACGTAGCAAGAGGTAGTGCCACACTGCATGCATGCATGCATGTAGCTGAATTGAGCCGGCACGACCGGGGAGTACCTCTCGCTTATACGACATCGGCTTATAGTGAAAGCTGTGCTGTCGCGTTTCGTCCGATGTGTAAGTAGCTGGTGGCCCAAGGAGGTGGGAGGAGGAAGGAGGGCAACGTATCTATTTATCTCTATATGGATGTCAATGGGCGTCGGTAGTCATGAAAATGGCTCTGACTGCTCGTATGCCCCCTATACCATAAAAATAATTAAAAAAATATTTAGAATCGGGATAAGGAAAGACGATTCTGTATATCTTCTGGATCGATATTGTGCAGTCTGCGCAACTAGAAGGCTTTAAGAGTTGCCACTTGCAAATGCGGATCGATGTCACTTGTCTTAACGTAGACGCATTTCCCTCCTTTCACTCCTCCCCTCAAATGTGCCACCGGATACTCACAGACCATGCTTGTGTTGCCTCCACATTCATCGCACTTACCGCCAATAGCCAGTTGCGAAGATTCTTGACAGCACCTTCGGACAACACTAGATCAATCTAACCATGGTACGTTAGTAAACTGTGTATTATTTCCTTGGGCCACAACATTTCCCCGTCGCTGCGACTCCTGAGTTTCTTTATCGATAGCATTTGTGGCCCTTTGATCGCATGGCTCGGACCGAGAAGCTACAACTGTCATTGGATCCGCAACGAATTTAACCAGAAGAGAATATGAAGGGATATAATTACGTTTGTTTCGTAGGATCGAAACGGTGTCCTAGTTTTTTCTTACACTCATCATCATTATCATCTATCAAGTCTGCTCTAGATACAATAACCACCGTGTGACGTCACTCGTATGACGTATCTAGTTCGGACATATTACATAGCCTTGTTAAAGTATTCGGGTCGTATGGACAAGAACAATAAAACAATTATATTTTCACATAAAACAGTATAATAAAAGATAGTATGACAGTTAACAATGTAGTTGCTTAGGGAACTCCACAGATAGATTGACACAGACTCTAAGTAGTCTTAACAATCCTGTTCTGATATTCTTCTATGCCAGGATCGCAGCTGCTCGGGAAGAGCTAACACGGTCTTAGAGCCTGCAATGACTTTAACGAAAATAGGAGGGGATACATCTTTTTTTATAGGGGGGAGATGAGCTATACAGATTGCCCTCCTCCCACTCCATGGGCCAACATTAATAATACCCGTATTTAAATCGCGGCCGTAGCGTATGATAATGTAGGGTGCGCGCGTCGGGCGCGAGATGGACGGCGGCGCCTGTAGCCCGTCTTGTTTACGTCTAATTTTGGCGCGAGCGCGACGCCCCCCGCCCGCGCCGGCGCCCATTGAACACGCGGTTATTTCGGAACAACCAACGTGACACCGCCGTTCATCTGCGAGATACTACTTGAGATGTAGCTGCGTCACGCGGTTTCACTCGTATATTCTCAACCCACGGAGAGAGTACTCACTCTGTATTAGCTCCGTGGTTCAAACCCTATTCCGTCTGAAGGATGAAATAAAAAATCTGTTCGTGAAGGATGTCGTAGAATTTTCTAACTAAATTTTAAATTGATTGTTCCATTAGAGCCAAATGTGCGCTGGTAGGTCATATACATGGGCATATTACTCTATTTTTTGAGAAAGAAAGGTTTGCTGCAGCGTGAAGAGTCTTGTTCTTTTGGAAAAAAGGTTAATGACGTAGCTATCATTAACGTATAATACTTATATTTTTCAAAGTTCTTAAATATCAGCTACCGAACTTGTGATAAGGTTACCTATGTCGACTTGAAAACGAGATAGCCAAAGAGAGAGATTCGAGGTACACTAGTGACTATACGTCTAGTATAATTTTCTGATGTACACGATTTTCCTAGCTGCTGATGAATTTTAAAAAGACAATGGTAGAATTCCTACACCGATATTATATCATCCTACTAATATTATAAAGGCGAAAGTTTATGAGAATGTTTGTTACTCTTTCACACAAAAACTACTGAACGGATTTTCATGAAACTTTACAGTAATATAGCTTTCATTATTCATATCAGAATAACATAATAAGTTAAAATTTTGAATCATTTTTGAAGTCCGAAATCCACGCGGGCGTAAGCTAGTATTAAATTAAAACGAAGAAATATAAAATCACAATAGATCGCTGAGTAGATGCGAAAGTAAAAAGAAAGTTGTGTACACTTCATTTACATAAAATAAGTTATGATTAAGTATAAAAATACGATCAAGAGAAAAAAAATATAAGGGAAGATGAAAATTTAATTGGGTTTTTTTGGATCTGGCGAGTGTTCGTTTTTCACGTCGTGTCCGCAGCTAACGAGATCGATCTGTGTGATGTTGCCGCAGCCTCCGAGGCTCGATTCTCAGAAGCGAGGTCCGAGCAGCCCCCTCCTCCCGCTTCCCCCGACATCCCGCCAGGATCGCTTTTGTCCGAAGCTGTGCGTTTTCCTTTTAGCTATCGATTGATAATAATTCTATTCATGTTCAATTTCACATACATGCATAATCATCAAACTTTCTGACACATCCTAATAATCAATGTACATGTAACATGTACATAAGAAAGTTAATGCTCAAGGCAAATAATATTTGAAATAATTTATTTCATATATTATTTAACCAAAAATACACTGTTTAGAGCTGAAAATTATCCAGGATATATTTACGTTACTTACGTGTACCTACCTACATGATGTTTGCTTAAATCAATAGGTTTATTATACTAATTAAGTACTTATTTATTTACCGTGAACAAAATTTGAATCGTAAGTTATTATAAATTTTCGTAACAATCGTTTACCTATTGCTCTAAGATCACATCTGATATTAGATTATTATTTATTCTTTGTGTGATATATCCATATATCCATTGCAGTAAGTAGATTAGTACTTTTATAATATTAATAAGGATACTTCTCATTTAAGTTCGAGTAATATCTTCATTTTATGTTAAAAGAATTAGAACTTAGTCCAGTTGTTAGATATAAAATGATCACTCAATTGATATGAAAGACAACATAATCAGTCACTTGTTAAGCATAAAATTACCATTGACCGTCGCAGGCAAGGGAAACATCCCTATGATTATTGTTAAAAAAACTAACCGACTTTGTGTACGGTTCAAATATATTATGACAATAAACTGCACTACGCCTCTATGGTCCTGTACACCTGTATTTCTTTTATCGATATATCGTTGGCGCCTCCCTGGCAGTGCACTTTCTGTTGTGTTGGGCTTATTTGGTTTCGGTACACCTGAGTTGTTAGTAACAAAGGGCTTCGATTTTTTTTCTCTTATCCGAGCCCCGGCCTTTGCGTTTCGCCGCATTCTCGGAATCGGAGGCGATCATTCAGTAGATCGGTCCTACCCCACTAGAAAAAGTTTCTTTGATAAAAACTTTCGTATAATCTGTGATTGGGGCACATGTTTACGATAACTTGACGCTAAACGACAAATTTTTTGGACTTTTAAATTTTAATGCATTTAAAGATTAGGTTGTATAAGTGATATTATGTATACATATATCTTCTTAGTCTTTATCTTCGTTGCTCACCTCAGCTGTCTAAATCTGAGAGAAAAAAAATATCATAACTTTTTATTTTATTTTGAACTTATACACGGTAGATTTTAGTTTTCGGGGCTCAAATCAGGGAATTCCGGTAGAGGTGGAACCCTAGCTGAAGGTCGTGGCTAGCTGGAAGAATGTGATTTGTTCATCTGCCGCACTGTGTTTCTCCATGTCTCTGTCTTCGCCTGTCTTTATTGCTTTGGTATGGCAAAGTCAATGTTTTCACCAAACATGTATAGCTGCTAGATGATACCTCGTGGTCGTCTTTTTCCTTCACCTTGCCCCATTAGCAAAAGATTCTCCAGGTTGCCGAAACGTGGCCGAAATATATTTAAATTAACCGTTTTATATGTACACGTATATCGATCTATTTAAACGCCTTTCATAACTAGCATAACAATCCATGGCAGGTAACAGCACATTGCATAAAAATGATCAGCCCTTGAAATATCGAACAATTGGAGGTTGCGTAAATATTCAAATTAAATTTTGCCATTTTATTAAATGTCATATCGCGTATGCCGAGTTCTCATGCTTAGGTTTCGTCATTCTTTTCGTAACGCTTTAGAAAGGAATCAATGTGAGGTGTAAAATCATAAAAGTAGATGCTAACATTGAAGTAATTTGTTTGTAGGCAAATCAGAACCCACATAAACATGGTCTTTATCCACAGCAAATGCGTTTACAGATGATGTCGAAGAATTAAGAAAACAAGTATTAAATTGGATAATACAAAAAATAATATATTTGTGTAAGTACCTAAAGTAAAACAGAAAAATAGTAAAACATTTTATTAGAGATTACAAGTACATATTTGTCTGATGAAATTTTATTAAGGGAGTCTTTCCGATTCAGGTTTACAGTTTACTACCTACTAAAGGCTGCTGCAATTTGAATCTAAATCAAAATATTAAAATGGATGTTATGGGAATTATGATAATTTTAGTTAAATACAAGGCACGAATTAAACACAAATTCCAAATAAAATCCATTTTAATACCTCCGTGAGAGCATTTTAATTGAAGTCGAACACATAAGACTCGGCAGGTTGATTGTGACAGCAAAAAGTACAGGCATCGAAACGAATCTAGCGGTGAGGTAATGTGCGGCGGGGGAGGGAGAGGGGGCGTTCGCCCGTAGGAGGAAACGAGACGTGAATATAAACAGTCGGGTCCAAAGTCCAGCGCGGTCCAGGACAGTAGCCTCACTGCAACTTGCACTCCAGTCGCTCGCCGCTGCCACTGCCAGCTACTCCAAACTCGTTTTGTAGCAGCGATAGTGCCCCCGCCAAGATGACTTACACGAATGTGAACACTTAGCCATATATGGCACCATATATGACGGCAAAATTATTTTGCTTTTATTTCTGTTTGTATTATTGTCATAAGACGTTATCTTATGCATTGATTTTGACTTGACTTGATTTTCGTTTACAGTTGAACGTAGTAGGTATATTTGTTTTAAATAAATTACGGTCTATTTTTTTCGGATCTGAATTTACGCTGTTGAAGCGATTTTAAGAGAATAGAGCTTCATACAGGACTGTTTGGGGTTGAAAGGTTGACCGACCACTCTTTTTCCCGCAGATCGGGGAGACGTATCCCGATATTAAAGACATTGTTATCGCTTATCTATCATGGTCAGAGCGAACACTATAATATTCAATTGACTTTTAACGGAAAATATTTATCACCGTTACCCGCTGTTATACATAGAAGTTAGGATATGATAGCCTGGGAAAGAATAGTGATACGATTGCGAATCCGGTGCGTACTTAGCTACTATTAGAGCTTCCTTTCCCGTGAATGGCCGTGCAGAAGCCATATGAATGGGCGCGTAGCGTCGTGCCAGCGGCTTCCGGCGCCGGGCATGTGCTCGCGCCCTGACTTTTTCTGATGAACGTCTAATTATAGGCAGCTCGGTCCCGGTGAGTCAGGCCGGTATCGCTCACTGCTTCGATATTTCTGACTAATTATAATGCGACGGCGAAACTTGACCGACGATACGACGCTGGTAGGTCGCCAACGGGACTTGTGCAATGATAATAAGATGCGGGTGGGTCGCCAACGGGACTTGTGCAATGATAATAAGACGCGGGTGGGTCGCCAGCGAAACTTATGTATGATAATAAAACGCGGGTGGGTCGCCAACGAAACTGATGTATGATAATAACTAATAAAACGCGGGTGGGTCGCCAATGAGACTTGTGCAATGATAATAAAACGCGGGTGGGTCGCCAACGTGACTTGTGCAATGATAATAAAACGCGGGTGGGTCGCCAGCGAAACTTGTGCAATGATAATAAAACGCGGGTGGGTCGCCAGCGAAATTTGTCCGATCATAATAAAACGCTAGTTGGTCGCCAACGAAACTGATGTATGATAATACGACGTTGGTGGGTCGCCAGCGAAACTTGACGTATGATAATAAGACGCCGGTGGGTCGCCAGCGAAACTTATGTATGATAATAAGACGCGGGTGGGTCGCCAACGGGACTTGTGCAATGATAATATAACGCCGGGGGGTCGCCAGCGAAACTTATGTATGATAATAAAACGCGGGTGGGTCGCCAACAAGACTTGTGCAATGATAATAAAACGCGGGTGGGTCGCCAGCGAAACTTGTCCGATGATAATAAAACCCTAGTTGGTCGCCAACGAGACATGTGTAATGATAATATAACGCGGGTGGGTCGCCAGCGAAACTTATGTATGATAATAAGACGCGGGTGGGTCGGCAGCGAAACTTATGTAT
>LUGF01038286.1:139682-158745 GCA_001625245.1 Calycopis cecrops
GATAATAAAACGCGGGTGGGTCGCCAACAAGACTTGTGCAATGATAATAAAACGCGGGTGGGTCGCCAGCGAAACTTGTCCGATGATAATAAAACCCTAGTGGGTCGCCAACGAGACATGTGTAATGATAATATAACGCGGGTGGGTCGCCAGCGAAACTTATGTATGATAATAAGACGCGGGTGGGTCGCCAGCGAAACTTATGTATGATAATAAAACGCGGGTGGGTCGCCAACGAGACTTGTCCGATGATAATAAAACCCTAGTGGGTCGCCAACGAAACTGTACTAAGTAATATAATACGACGTTGGTGGGTCGCTAGCGAAACTTGACGTATGATAATAAGACGCCGGTGGGTCGCCAGCGAAACTTAACGTACGATAATAAGACGTTGGTAGGTCGTCAGCGAACTTTGCTCGTTTATTGAGCTGATCCTTTAGAAATTTCGAAACAATCCATTGTTGATCTACTTGACATTAAAAATTCAATTTAAAACATTTCATGATATTATATATTTATTTGTATAAATCTTTCGCCCTTAATAATAGATTGTTATTAATATATTATGTTAAGATAAGTTCTTATCATGTATCAAATATCAATAGTTGTGCATTTCTATAATTTTCTTACCCAGAATCAGAAAAAAATTCCAAACCCTGGTTTAAACCAGTACAATGTACATGACAGAAAAAATCGGCCAAATGCATTGTCACGCAGCCCTAGGGTTTCATTCTGTAAAAAAGTCAAACTTAAGAGTGTGAGAAACACTTTTAAGGATACTTAATTTCGTAATTAAGGGTTCTTAGAAAAATAAGCTTAGAAAAAAAGCTTGACATGGCGAACTTTGAAGCTCTAAAAAAATATACTTGTAAGAGTGCTTTATGAAGCCCCATGGGCAATATTGCATACTGTGATGATAACATTGTTTTTATTTTCATTTATCACATTTTTGTATTTAAACATTTTTATTTATTCTAAGAAATATAGGAACAGTCTAATCATACACCATGCGTAAAGATATATTTGTAAGTCTGTCTAAAGTCAAAAACTAGGTTTACAAATTATCGTGATAAATATTATCGTGATATATATCCTACTAATATCATAAATGTGAAAATTTGTGTTTGTTTGTTACTCCTTGACGCAAAAACTGCTGACCGATTTTTATGAAATTTGTCATACACATACGGAGTAACTTGTATTAACAAATATGATAGTTTTTATCCTGAAAAAATGTTCCTACGGGATGCCAGGGGATGATTTTCTATTTTCCACGGGATCGAAATTTACGCGCGTGAATCCACGGGGCGCAGCTAGTAAATTCGCTAGTTGTGTAAAAATGCACATTGTCGTCATGAAAATATTGGCTATTTTATCAGGTTTTGTGCGTTCTATGCATGATGATATGATACGGGATGAAGGTGCATCAAGCATAACTTGAGGATATAAATGGGCACCAGTGGTCACCAAGTGCTGATTGTTTTATTTCCCCATCCTATAAAAAAACCACTATGCTCTTGTGTTTGAAGCTTGCACAAAATATTTTACATTCGAACCGTTCATTGATATTTTTATATCGTTCTTATCTTATCCGTCCCAATATTGCAATAAAATATATACTATAATATCGTTTTCGATAGGTACTTACATATAGTTTTTTTATATATTTTGTAACGTTATATATTATTTATGTAGTTTAAATTTATAATTTCCGTGTGCGTTGCGCCACGCGCGTAGGGTTGACGACGTTTACATTATATGTATATGCATTCGAAGGGCAGTAGTTTTTAATATTGAAAGATTTGCTACGCTGTTTTATCCTCTTCCTTCGGTCCTTTTACCAACTACTTAAACTGTTAAAAATAAATGATATATTGTGACGATCATAAGACCCAAATGTCAAACAAGATGTCGAATTTTACATGAAATTTTCTTATCATAATCAATTTTTACTAGTCAATCATTTATTAAATAAAGAAATGTTATTACATTCAAAAGCGTAATTCCGCTCCTATTTGTTTTAGTATGTTGATATATAGCCTACAGCTTACCTCGAGAAAAGGACAATCCAACACTGAATTCAGAACAAACTGCAGCTTTGTAGTATTAAAATAGATTTCCACCTTGTTCAATCGCCAACCCTATTGGAGCGTTACAACTACAAGTGTTTGACGCAATTATCCACACTTACACCCTACACGTTTCTAAAACGACGTCCATGACTTTTGTGAAATGTTGTGCAATTCGGCGGCAGTTCACTGCCGCTGGCACTCACTGGCTGAATACTGGCATAATATGCATATGCGTAATATGCCAGTATTCAGCCAGCCAGGCATATATTATATGCCATATTAAAAATTTCAAAGAACCCTAACTCTCTCTCTAAAATCAAAACTGTCTGCTAAGATCTGTGGTTGTAGTACATTATAGTCGAATTAGCACGATCATGGAGGTACCTCTCGCTGACATTATACCATCAACCTAATGGGGGTTTCGTTACCCCTTTTTAGGGCAGGGCGATAGTTACTTTTTCACGAACCTTCAAGTGTCTTTCTTACCTTTTATAATTTTTCGATCATTCTAGATCGCACCTAATCAAACAAAGGAACAGAGTCAGCTTTATTATAGAATGACGTATAACCTCGTCAACATATCAACATAGCACCGGCAGCCCTTCACTGCGTTGTATCACTATATAATAATAGCTGCGCCCCGCGGTTTCACCCGCGTAAATTTCGATCACGTGGAAAATCCTCCCATGGCATTCCATAGGAACATTTTTTCGGAATAAAAACCATCCTGTGTTAATCCATGTTACTCTCTATGGGTGTGCCAAATTTCATGAAAATCGGTTCGGCAGTTTTTACGTGACGGAGTCACAAAAAAAGAAACAAACAAACATACAAACTTTCGCATTTACAGTATTAGTATCACTATATAATATAGCAAGCGAATTACAACTTATATGTAAACTTATGCTAAGGAAAAATGAAAAGTCATGAAATAAATAAAGTTCATTATTATTTGCATTCATGACGATATTCAGAGTTTTTAGATTATAATATTTAATATGACGTTATAATAATATACTGTAATCCGAAAAAAAAATTAAAAATAATATGAGTTTTATTCTCAATGTACCTCAGCATAATCTATCTTAGAATTTATACGTTTAGACTTTTAGTTGGTACGGCGCGGCGTTCGCGTTGCATATAGGAAAATTATCGTTTCTTGTTTATTAAGCTTCATATACAAGCATTAAAATTATACTTCGATAACTGACTGCTGCGAAGGGATATATAAACTGTTATGTAAATGCATCTCTTTCATTGCGGTTCCAAATTTGAATATATCGGAATTAATTTACAAATATTATTGGCCATTGAACGACCTCTAAACACGTTTCCGAATTTATTGTCAATATCTTTGTTCTTTTTTTTAATTCGCCGAATCTGAGGTGCACAGATAACATTTAACCGACCCGGATGCCGGTGTGTCACTGTATAGGTCACTAGACACGTCTGTCATCCTTGTGCCACTACCAACATAACCTTTGATTCATTGATGGATATAAAACGGTTTGATTGATAAAAGACGTTTATTATCTATTGTTTTTCTACTGTCACAAATACAAACGTTCTTTTTTATCTTAAACGAATTAATTAACTCCACCTTCTAAACTTAGCATAATTTCTCAATAAATATGGGTGTTTGACATAATGTAATGTGGGTCGATCGGCGGGCCATAGAGAGTTATTCTCGAGATAACACTGCGTTATCTCGTTATGTACTTTCTAAAGTTAAATAAAAAAACATGTTGTTAACCTCTGGCGGCGAGCGGCGGACCACCTAGCCGCAAGGCCGCCGAGTCGTCTTGCACTGCCTTGTACGCACTGGCCTGCTACGCACACCGACATACATAAGCTCTATACAGACATATTGACATATTTATTTAGGCGGTTCTTTTATATTTTTTACTTTTATACAGGTTTATGGAACCATTGGGATATACGTGGTTAATTTGAATCTAGAATAGCTTTATGGATAATCCTATTAATATTATAAATGCGAAAGTTTGTATGTTTGTTTGTTTGTTTGTTACTCCACGCAAAAACAGCTGAACCGAGTTTCATGAAATTTGGCACACACGTAGAGGGTAACATTGACACATAGGATAGTATTTATCCCGAAAAATGTTCCTATGAGATGCCATGGGATGATTTTCTATTTTCCATGGATTCGAAATTTACGCGGGTGATATAGTATATACAGTTTTATAGAACCAAATAGTTTTATAGAAAAAAATACTATTTAAAGTGGTTAATTAGAATTTAGAATTATTTTTGGAAAATAGTTATGGGGCAAGTAGTTTCTATAGCTTGAAGTGGAATGAGCAACATTGCTGTGCCATAGCCGCTTTGGGTTGGATCAACTAAGATGGAATCGCTGGTATTGTGTCCATTACTGGACAAAGCAACGAGAAGTGAAAAAATACCTACTTACTAGCTTTTACAAAAATTAGAACATCTAGATTCTAGATCCTATATTTTGTGAAAACAAAACAAACCAGCTTGAACAACATGGACTTCGTTTTTGTATTTGGTTACCTTTCGTCTCTATCGACAGGTCAAACGATCATGTAGCATTCTCATCTACCTTACAATCATGCAGCTGTGAATATATGACGCTATATTTTCAGCTTAACCGGTTACTGGGAAATAGGCCAAACTAGGTTACAAGATTTGACCAGTTTTGGGGACAAACGAGCAGTCAGAGCCATTTTCATGACTCGAGGCTCATAGTCATCCGCATAGAGCCCAAACAGATGCGCTGCCCTCCTCTCTCCTGGAGGTAGGACCTCCAAGGGCCACAGGCTACTTACGCACCACACGCGACAGCGCAGTTGTCACTTAACGCCGGTCTCGTGTAAGCGAGAGGTACCTCCCCGGTCGTGCCGGCCCAATTCGGCTGCATGCAAGCATGCAGTGTAGTGATGCGACTCGAGTAGGAATTTGCGACTCGAGTAGGAATTTGCGACTCGAGTTGGAATTTGCGACTCGAGTCACTCGAGTAAGATTGTTCCCTCACTCGAGTTATATTAGAGTCAAAAAGTCTCTCGAGTAAAAATGTCACTCGAGTACAATTCGAGTGAAAATGTCACTCGACTGCAGTGTGGCGCTACCTCTCGGTAGAACTAGAAGCTTGTAACAATAATCATTTTTCAAAACAATAACAGTTGCCTGAGTGGCTGATGCTGATAATAATATAGTAGTTTATGAATTGAGAACCGTTTTATAATTGGTTTATAACAGATTATCGGGCGGCGAAGCTGTATTATAAACTGCCTAAGAGCAGGTGGCCCGTGCAGGTGATGCGTTTGTTTTTTTTTTCCGTAAGAATTGGTTAGGACCCTAATTTGGAGTGAAATGTTCCCGAATGAGTTTCAAATTAAGTACCCATTATTTTAAATAACTTTACGGTTTTGTTTTATAGGCAAGGTATAGAAAAGAATACGCTTAAGATAGAAATAATTATCTACCTTAAAATAATTTGAAGGTAAAAATTTTTTTACATAAAAATCTTTTTTTAGTTTATACCTACTTGTTATCTTCCGTTACGTTTTTACACAATGTATCTATATCTTTCTCATATTGAGATATACAGTTGATACTTCAAGGTTGTATAGGAAAGAAACGGAAGTGCCAGTTTTATCAGATATTTCCTTTACACATGATATCCTGAATAAGTATATAAATGTATGTAGCAAAAACGAGCAGTTTTTTACGTAAACAGCTGTTTTATATGTAAAAGAAGGCCTAATTATTATTTTAAAAATGGAACCAATTCAAAATGGCGGCGCGATAACTCGTTCAGGAATCGAGAATGGACGCACAAAAATCATAACGTCACGTTAACGCAATCACTTATAAGTGCTTTTTATAATAAACGACAAATATATTCAGTCTCATTATACTCACGCCCTGAAAAGTGTTAAAGGAAGTCGGCAATAAACCCGAGAAACATTGATGTCGCACGGCTCTTAATGATATAAATAAATCAATCGGTCCTTTGTCACGAATGAGAGCGAGCTGGCGCCACTGGCCGCTCGCTACTAGATGCCCAAATTGACTGGCCCGATTTGGCCACACTTGATCAATAATAAACGGCTTTATCATCATCAGTCCAGACCTAAATCAATATTGAGGCCAAAAATATTTTTGTCATATGGATTGAAACGGAGAATGAGAATATGTTGTTTGAAATTTGTTTTTTGTATTAACTTAATGTTTCCTTGAATAGTTTTTTATTTTCACGATTAAACATTCAAATGTGTAATGAATAACATGATTTGTAAAAGAATATCTACAATAAATAAAAATAAAAGATATGAATTTCGATTTTTTAATTATAATTAAAATTGCTTTATGATATATTTGTAATTATTACATGTTATATTTATGTAGAGCAAGCTCTATCTGCTCTGTATATGACTTTCAATAGAATAAAGTAAAATTGAACAGATGCTGGCTGTAGTCTAATCTTTTCTCCATCGAAAACATTATTGGCAAAAGTATTAACCTACATAAGGTTAATCGGGAGTCGCGATAACATATATCTCTCTCTAACTCTACACAGCTGCTCGTGAAACAGACTACAAACTTCGAGGTAACCAGTTAACCACCTCTGTGTCTATTTATTTCTATATTACGAGTTCCGAACTAACAATTAAATACGCCGGGTGTACAAATTGAACTAATGCGACGCATGCTAAATAGTAGTTGGTTAGAACAGGAGATCCCGTAATAAAATCATCGGCCGGAAGTCGATGCGTCACTCGTACGTTTTCGTCCTCGTGCGTTTGTGTGGGTACTCACGAACAACTCCCAACTCTGTGCTCGTAAATAATAACGATATTAATATAACCAACTAATTACGCTTGATTTAATGCCGTATCGACGTAAATATTTTTATTTTGTCTGTTCTCTTGCGTTCAGACTATGGTGTAGCACGTCTTTACTCTGATTTGTATAGTGTTACTGATTACATATGTGTGTGTTTATTTACGTACACGAGCGCCGACTCGTCCGAGATTCAAATTTAGAACGCCGTCTCCGCCATGTTGTTCTCGGTGAAAAACCTACGATCCATCGTGAAAACCGTGAAAATGTCACTGATTTATGTGAAAAATGTGTTGCCCACTTAATGGTTACATTATATGCGATAAAATTATTAAATTATAATATTATAACTTCTAAAGCTTCTTGTGTACAAGCTTTCCATTATTTAGATTAGACGCAGTTTCGTGTTTGTAATATAGTTGATAGTTTATTATAGTTTCCAAAAACTGATACTCACGTATCCTAAATAAGCATATTAGTAAGTAAATCGTGTGTGAATGATTGAAGTCGCGGTCGAAATTGGTTCATTTATCCACCAGATTGTGCACTATGCTGTATTTATTGTTGAATGAAACTTTTATATCTAAGCTGTATTTAGTTGTTGGACACTCACATCCATGTTTATGGTCTCAAGAATGCAGATAATAATTTATGACTATACTTACAAATAGTTCTTTATAAAAATTGTTCAATACTTGTCAATCATCTTCTCTGTAGTTATCTTCACTACGGTACTGACGGTCGTGTCCATCCTAGAAAGCCTGCAAGGAGACTATCCAGCTCATTCTTCAGCTTTACATCTAACTTCTCAGGACTGTAGGCACCATGATGGCGTCAATTTGATCCAGAGGGTTGATGTTCGTATGGCTGGTCTTTTTGACTCTATAGTTCCCTATATAACCAGTTCTTCAGTTCGAAAACATACTATAACATAGATCTACGGTTGCTCCAATCAAGGAAAGTATAGTCATAGCGGTGATGACTAATAAATATCTTTTTATAATCAAAATCTGATCAAACGATAAAAGTGAAATCATCTAATAAAATTTTCGTAGTCAGTCAATCAGCCCCCATCAGTCGATTTAGGTTTTGAAGGGAGATGGAATTGCACATTTAGAACGATACTATCAGATACCTGTGACGACACGAGGACAAGATTCACTGGTGACAGTGATAGCAGAGTGAAACGCAACAGGTAAACCTAAAAGATAAAGATTAGACTTAAGCAACAATATCCTGGATCGCCGATAAGATAGCGAGTGTGTATAAAAATATCGATAACTTTATCATAGATGACGTACGTCGAGGTAAATCGTTCATTCATGTTATAATATCAGCACTGTTTTGTGAAACGATAAATGTTTTAAAAACAGTGGAACACACAACTAAAACAACATTTATATCGGCTATAGGAAACCCGACTTAAAAGCTCCATTGTCAGTGGTTTTATTTGTTAAATAGAACATAAAATAAGTGTGTCTCAGGAGTTCAAGGGATGAAAATTAGAGAGTCAAGCACATAGGTCGCTATAATTGCCGATCCATGTTTGCCTCTTCTTATGCCGTGAAAAGTGATCTACGGCTTACATGCAACTGAAAGCAGCAACTTATTAATACGGCCTTAAGGACTTGCTCTCTTTTGTTTTATAAGATATTGACAATTATAATTTTAATTCCCAACCAAATTTGTCATTTCTTCAACAACTGATCTGTTGCTACCGAAAAACTAGAGAAGTTTAAATGTAGGTTAGAGTTTGTAACACCTGTTTATCTCACCCGAGTACGGTTGAATTCGATGGATATTGGACAGTTAAAACTGGCTTTAATAGACCGTAGCCATTGCAGTGACTTTAATATGAAAGCCATGAAATTGTTCGCAAGATACCTATGTAGAGCAGTGAACGAATGATAGATCATGATGGCAATAATTACGATAATGATGATAACTAACGCCTTGAAGTAAAAAACAAGACGTCAAAACGATATTCGAGCTTGTGGCACTGAATTTAAGGCGAACATTTCCGGGATTCTAAATCATATCTGCGGTGCGTTGTGCGATTACGCAATCAGTTCTAAAAAGTAAATAAACCTCTTTGTTTGAGGTTACGCGAGCATTGTGTTATCTGTATGGAGGGTAGAGGTAGGAAGGAGAATCATCTGTATATATGAAAACGTGTCCATCGAAATGCATTAAATTAAGGTAGCGCCATTAGCATTAGGATAAGTTTATTTTTACTACATTATTTTGTACTACGCAAGTTGTTAAATTTTCAATAATTAACTACTTTAGTCGCCAATATTATTATTTTTTTTTAAAATTTTGTTAACAATTACTACATTCATACCATACACTCTATTTACACCACCGGCATTATGGAAGGTTTTTGAACCATTGTTTATAGCATACACTTTTAGCATACATTCTACGATATGATATGATTCTCCTTACCTATACCCTCCATAGTTATCTGTGGTTTATGGGTATTTGTAAGTCAAGTGTAAAAGCGGGAAAATTACGCACGCGACGGAGGATGTGCGCCTGACGTCGCATCCGGCAATCAGAGCCAACTTAGGAACGGCGTATTAGTACAGATGCATGAGCCCCGGTTTATTAATGCTTTTTTTAGAGCCAGAATATTGTGTGATTGTTTTTGTATTTAGAATTATGACGTGACTTTGCGGCCTCTTTTTCCTGTTCATTGATATTAGTTGACTATGTTCTAATCTTCATTAGCCTCACCTACTTTTATAGCTTTAGATAGAATTAATGCTTTTTTAAGTCAGAATATATTATTGTTTTTGTATTTATAATTATGAAGATTTTGGTGTCTCGTAGCTTCTTTTTCCTGTTCCTTGATATTAGTTGACCAATGTTCTAATCTAGAGCAGCCTCACCTACTTTTATAGCTTTAGATAGATAAGTAATTGATTGATTTATTGATATTTAATATTTCAATTTAGCATTTTATTTTTGCAGTATCCTCGTTTTAACTTCAGCTGCATTTTGTAAAATTAGATTTTTAATTGATTTCATATTTTTAATTATGATTTCAATTTTAAAGACTATTTCGATACTTCCCTTTTGTAGCCCCATTTTTTTAAATAGGTACATAAGATATAACACCTAAAATGTTATTTTTTCCTTACAATGTCATAACAATATCATACGTACATACATAAGTTCAAAATAATTTTAGGAAAAAAGTGATGTTTAAAGGAATTACTTATTTTCTTTTATTTCAACTATGAAAAAGGAAACAAAATCACGTTTCACTAAAAGTAAGCATTGTTTTAAACTATCGTCTATTTCGACGTTATCATAATGGCATATAAATTGCGAGTATTACCCAGCTTATCACAACAATTCACGTATGAAGCGTGGCACAGACTTAATTAAGGTTCTGTTGCTGGTTATATGGTCTATGGTCTGTGGTTACAGGGTTGTAGCAGCTATTTTTGAAGTAAATACTTTTTAACGGCATTACCCAGGGAAATATGAGTTCGTCAGCAAACATGTTATAGTGGTTAAGTTTATTAATCTGTGGTATAGCGCAGCGTAGGAAAGTGGTGCTAATAGCATTTTATATAGCGTATATAGTTTTAAGGTTACACCCCTAGCTGTTATAGGCACAACTGCCAGTTTTGGCTAGTTGTCGACAAAATATATTTACGTTGTATATTTTCTTTGCAATTGACCTTGTAAGACTTAGCAGTATCTATTTCACTTCGAATATTATCTTTTAGGATCTCATGTTTGTACAGTACACGAACATTACTGCATTTTGAGTGTTACATGTTAAATGGAGATTAATAAATATAAACAAAAAAATTGGTATTAACTATTTTAAATTAATCAATTTGTTAATTACAGCCATTGCAACATAATCACGAGTTATAATATATTATCGCATTCATATGTAGTATCTTCTTACAAAAATAATTATACAGGTTTCATTTCATTGCATTTAAGGTCTTAAAAATGCTCCAAAAATGCCCAAATCAATAGTCTTTCTTTTTCAAGTTCGAGATTAGGAATTCAATATTTGAGTAAGTAATAAAATATAATATGAGAGAGCATTTTTAGCATTTTTAAAATATTTATTACAATGAAAAAAAAAAACAAAAATGCAGATCCGACTTTGTTAATTGTTATGGTCGGCATGCGGCAGTTTATGGTTAGCTATAGACTGAAGAGAAGGATCAATGACAGGACGATCGTGGGTGACTTGTGACCGCTCCTAGCTTACCACCGTGAGGAGAAGGCTGCAGATATTCTATTATATCTTCTATTATAAATGCGAAAGTTTGTATGTTTGTTTGTTACCCCTTCACACAAAAACTGCTAAGCCGCTTTTCATGAAAGGCACACACATAGAGAGTAACTTGGATAGTTTTTATCCCGAAAAAATGTTCCTATGGGATGCCATGGGATGATTTTCCAAGGGACCGAAACTTGCGCGAGTGAAACCGCGGGGCGCAGCTAGTCCTGCATATCTTAGCCATCATCTGTCAACTCTGGTCTATCGCTAGTGTTTTACTTGCACTATGTGATATGTATATGAAACAGGTATATCAAATTGCTTCAAGTTTTAAGTTTGTCATTGTTTTCACAAACATCCGGATCAACTAATTGCTGAATGAGTTATGTACGGAAACGTTAATTATTGTAATTATTAATTGCAATGCAGCCCCTATTATGTTTGGACAATGGGGCGAAAGGAAACTATAAGAATGTTTTTTTTTAAACTTACACAAATAACTATGACATTCTTTATTCAATCGCAATTTTCTCCAATCTTTGTCAATTTCTTTAATTCTAGTCTCATATTTTCTTTTGTAAAGGCTAGCCGACAGCCGTATCCAATTCGTTGAGCGTCGGAAATAAAAATAATGTAGCTTAATATTGGACTTCTAGTTCTAGTAATAGAAGGAGCTTAGTCCATACAAACAAAGGAAAAAACTTTCCTGTTTCTAATATTGTATTTCTAATATAGTAACGATATAAGTGAAAAAAAAAAAACACGTCTTTACTCCAATGGAGTTGACCGCAAAATGTTGAGAAACTGATAGTGTGATATGAGATTCTTAATGTCGGTATGACAATGGTATAAAGGCCGCTCATGGGTTGTCTATGGGCGTCCGGGTGCACCCAAATTGGCGGAGACCACCTGCGTCTACCCACCACAAGGCCGTGCATTACCACCCACAGTCACCTCAACCCGTTTACATTAATTTGGTGTCGAAAGAGCTGATAGAGAATCACTTTGCCCACCATAAACTCGTCGTTAGGATTTCTATCCTACTAATATTATAAATGCGAAAGTTTGTATGTTTGTTTGTTTCTCCTTCACGCAAAAACTGCTGAACCGAATTTCATGAAATTTGGCACACACATAGAGAGTAACTAGGATTAACACAGGATAGTTTTTATCCCGAAAAAATGTTCCTATAGGATGATTTTCTATTTTCCACGGGGTCGAAATTTACGTGTGGCGCAGCTAGTCTACTATAAGTTGACTGAATTTTTGTTTTACAATTGGCATAGATATGTATGCGTAAACAATAATTCTTATATCTTTCGATATTAGTGGCATTTTCATTTCCTTACAGATTTATGTCTTTATTTGTCAGTTAAAAGGAACTTTGTTGTAACAGAAAGTACGTTACAGGTTTTACGTAACGTGATCGATTAGATAGAATACCCTCGCACGTACTGGTGCATCTTTTCTCGTCTTGAACTATTATTTTCTCCGTGCTTCAAGACGTTGCACTTGCACACTCCAGTATTTGACATGAATTTGGGTCCTATCCTTGTCACTTGACAACAATATAATCTAGTAAGGTTCCTTTTGAAGCACACAACGCAAACATTACTTTTACAATCTTCCCACTTGGTATAGGGCTCTCTTCTCAAGCCTTGTCAGGCTTAGTATAAATTTCAAAGCTATTTCCAAGATTGTAAATAGCCTACCCATGTATTGTTTATTGCTGCTTTCAATATAATTTTGATATTATCGATCTAAGAATAAACACACTCTTTGTTTCGCGTCAAACCGGTAAGTGCGCCGCTGTCGCGAAACTGGGTATTGTGTAAGAGTGGAAGGCCTTCGCTGGAGAGAGACATTCAGTATCTCAATACTTGTCATCTAGTTATTGTTCATGTGTATTTATATTATAATTTCCTTGTGCGTACGCCGTGCAATATGCATATTCATAGGCCGCTGTGTCCTGTTCAAGCTTTCTACACTGCTGACTCCGAGAATTGTGTACAGCAGCTGCATCAAAATGTACTAACCTAGTTTTATTACAATTTATTTAATGTGGGTGCTGACGCTACCGGAGCTCTTGCGACTGGGGATATTTTTATTTATATGATCCCACCGCTGCCACTTTGTGGTCAGAGTCAACCGCGTTCACTATTGAATAACCATTTTATGTAAGAAGTTAACAACTGCATAAAGCATGGATAGTGCAGAGAACAACCCATTAGTCTTTTTTATAGTTTTTTTTATGGTATAGACTATAAGGGACAAACGAGCAGTCGGAGCCATTGTCATGACTACAGACGCCCAAAGACATCCGCATAGAGGTTATACAGATGCGTTCGTTGCGTTGTTTCTCCTCCCACCTCCATGGGCCACCGGTTACTTACATACCGCACGAAACGCGACATCACAGCATTCACTTTACGCCGGTCTCGTGTAATTGAGAGGTAACTATGAGGGACGAACAAGAATTCGAGAACCATTTGATGACTACTGATTCCCATAGAGGCTATATGGATGCGTTGCTTGCCCTCCAAGGGACACAGGAAACACACCGCACGAAACGCGACTGCACAGTTTAACAGATAAGTGACTCAGAGGTCGCACCGGCCCAATTCGGCATCATGAGGCCATCTCTTAATATAATATTCGGTGTTTACGCTTGTAGTATAGATACTCATTCATGGAAATTAGTTCTCAATATTTATAAATAAATCATTGTAATTTATGCATTTATTAATTATTAAAATTATTCAAGATAATTAAAATGCGAACTTTAATTTTCATGCAAATCCATTAAGCTAATGATATCCTATGACTTATTTTGTAATATTTAATTTGTAACATTAGCATTTCATTAAACCAAACTTCATTAAGAATTAGGCCGTTGACGGATTAAAAAGATTGTTTCAAAGTTTCTGTTGTAATTTTAAGTGTATAATAACAGTGCTTTCAAAGAAATAACCCTCAATTTTTACATTATTTTATGAAACGTCTTATTTCGTTATTTATACTATCACTTCACATAAAAAAGAAAATAGAAAATCATCCCAAGGCAACCCATAGGAACATTTTTTCGGGATAAAACTATCATATGTGTCAATCAAAGTTAGTCTTATGTGTGTGCCAAATTTTATGAAAATCGGCTTAGCAGGTTTTGCGTGAAGGAGTAACAACAACAAACAAACATACAAACTTTCGCATTTATAATATTAGTAGATTGTACTATAATCACGTGTATGTATGTTTTTATACACGGAGAAAAAAAAAACTCCAAAAATTAAAAATCTTTTTTGTACTTGATGAAAAAAGTAATTTTTAGTGTTAGTTACAAAACTTTTGCTGTATTTATAATTATTACTATTTTTTATCCCATGTAGTGTAATGTAAATGAAATGGAAATGTAATTTCTACAGTTCAGTTTTAGTAAATACATATTTTACACATTTTAATTTATTTTAACACATAATTGTAAGCATTATAAAAGTCCTGTAATTTTTGCAAATCAAATTTGCTAAAAATTTACAGTCATTATTAATTTTTAGAAAGTTTAATACTCAAAGTCAAGAAATGGTAATTAGTAATGGCAACATTACATACTTCTGTCGTATCTACTGAACATCTTCGATTTTACAGACGTTTTACTCAGAATTACAAAAAAAACTGTGTAATTCCAAGTAACTTTTTCTGTAATATAATATGTTTTACGACACACGCGACGACATATTTGCCATTTTGAGTTTGCTCGCCCTTGTGTTGACGTGTTGATTGTGAACATTTCTGTGATAGAAGTATAGTGTGTGATAGTGTAGTAGAGTGAAGAGCGGTTATTTTAAGTGTCGAATTTAAAGTGTGGATTGATTTTCATACTGAAAGAGATGGACAAACTCACTAGAGATCTTCTATCAAATTGTTTATTTGTATTTTGTAATTTAACAAATAAATAAGATAAACACTGTAACAAATATTTCATTTAGTTTGTTCAGAATTTAATACCTCTATTACTGATGATTTAGTTTTAATAGTTTATGACCCTAGTCTAGTAATTTAAAATAAAAACAGATATATGTACAAGGAGTAGCACAGATATCGAAAGAGATTTTAGGGTGCTATTTTATTCCTCACTGTGATTTATTTTTACCCATAATGATGAATAAAATAACCCTCTTAAAAATCTCTTTTGTCATAGACAATTACTAACTTATTTGCAATCCCAAGAACATAATAGTAATATTGGAAATGATGACGTCATATGTAAATACTAATTTTTAGTTCCCCATTTTAGTGTTCGTTTTGCAATTCAAGTGTAGTGCTTTAGTTTTAATAATTTATGTAGGTTATTAATTATAACAAATAAAACAAAACAGCACCCCTGTTTTATTTGTTATAATTCATAACCTACATAAATTATTAAAACTCAAGCACTACACTTGAAATTACAAAACGAACACTAAAATGGGGAACTAAAAATTAGTATTTACATATGACGTCATCATTTCCAATATTACTATTGTGTTCTTGGGATTGCAAATAAGTTAGTAATTGTCTATGACGTCATCACTTTACATTTTTATCGCACTGTTGAAATTACAAATCTATTTTTTGCTATATTTACTAACTGCATTAACAAAAATCGATTTGTAATTAATACAAGGCATTTGTTGTCCTCGGGTTTATTAATATTTTAGTAAAAATTAATGTATATTAGTTGGTTTTTTCTCCGTGCATTAGGTACGTTAAAAAGAACGTAACGTACCTACGTCACAAATAAACATGCTAGTTCAAGTCAAGCCAACTTCTAAATCGAACTATTATACATATTAAAAGTTATCCTACCAAATCGAACTATATCGAACGTTCTCAAAAACAAGCCACGTGATGCGGCTTCGTTCGCTTCTCTGTTACACAAAATGTAAGCGGGCGAGGGACCCACTAGCCGTAGTTTTTGACCAAAACCTTAAGCCGGGTGTCAACGTGTGGTGTTTTAATACCACGGGTCGGGGGAAAATGGGTATCGGGTTCCCGGGGGTATCGGGTTCGATCGGACGGACATTTTGCGATCTTACCCTCATTAACCAGCTGTTGGGCTTAATTTTAGGCAAACAGCTAGGTAATGTAACGCTACACTAATTGGTTTTGTGTACACAAACTTGCATAAAGTTTGTGTATATATAACATATATCATGTCCCAGAGCCTACCTAGGTATTAGGTACATATTACGTTAATCCTGCTAATGTTATAAATGCGTAAGTTTCTCATACAATCTACCGAAGAAAATAAAATCCCTTTAGGGAACTATGCGAGAAGACGTGTAAAAAAAATATAATTTATGTAATTATAATTATAACTGTAAGTTACTTTTAAATCAAACATATAACTATCAAAGCAAATCATTACTAAATATGAATTGTTACGAAATTAGATCCAATAAACCTAAAAATTACAATAATTAAAAGTAAGCGCAATAACTTTTGAAACAAATATCGACTGATAAATCTAACTTTTTCGAATACCGTTCACCGCGCAGGTTTCAAATACCTTCAACCTTCAGCGCCACCTTGACTCTCAACTGACGGACAACACCGCAAAATTACAAAGTCAAGATTTTGTAATGGCTCCAGCATGTTATAAGGCTTTTCAATTTGGACGCATAAAAGCTATTTCTATTTGCGGTCGTAAGAGTATCCGTGTGGTCACAGGCAGTTAGATAAAGAGTATTGGTTACGCGCTGCATTTTTGGGATACTTGGGTGTTGAGTTTCTAGGTGTCTGGAGCGAGGGTTATGACGAGTGCGGTCGCCGACGATTGTCGGTTGTCACGATCGATTTGGCACTTGCGCCGCGTAATGAACGTAAAATGGAGCGTGACGTTTTGAATTCAATACGTTCCAATTGACATTCGAAATTTCAATCGTTTCTTGTTTTTCTATGAACGTATTTTTATTGATGGACAAGTGACAAGTGTCTTGTACGGCATGGTTATGGTAAATGCAATTAATTATTAAACTACTAATAAATAACTAAGTAATAAAATTTAGTAGATATATATTCTTATTTGACTTCGCAAAGACACTGGGTCATCCGGAATCACACATCTTTAGCCACTACAGATATATAGCCACAAGATATCAAATAAAAAATCTAAGTAAGAGAGAGAGCGGGCATCTGCCTCGGGACAAACATAACACTAATCTGACTTGCCTCCCCTTAGGTTCATCTTTGGGTGCAGTTACTAATTACTACTACTGTTATCGTTACTTGAATGTACTAAAAAAAGGTTCCACTCACCTGCCGAGTATCTTAGACACGCAGCCGTTGGAGACCTGGAGTATGCGGCTGATGTCGCAGGGGCGCGCACCCGAGTGCGCCAGCTCCACTATCTTCTGTCTCGTGGAGTCCGGCAGCGGTCTCCCTCCTACAAACACGCCGCCCAGCTGGTTAACACCGCTGTGACCTGTTCACCACAAGCCTGCTTACTCCAATTAATCACGTTTGTCTCAACGTAGCGCCAATACAACGCCAAGCTTGTGGTATGAACCAGTGGTACGCAACCAACAGTTTTTTTTTTTACTTTTGAAGTGCGTTTTGAAACCGATACAGTACGACAAGGAAGCAGTTGAGTAAGACGTAATGCAACGCTGCATGCATGCATGTAGTCGAATGGGGCCGGCACGACCGGGGAGGTACCTCTCTACACGCTAGCGACGTGAAGTGATAGCTGTGCTGTAGAGTTTCGTGCCTAAGTAGCCGGTGGCCCGTGGAGAGGGAGGAGGAAGGCAAGGCATCTGCGTAACATCTACGCGGATGTTTATAGGCGCCAGTAGTCACAAAAATGTTTCCGAAATACTCGTGTCCTTCTATACTATAAAAATAACAGTCGCATTTTCACGAAGGCGACGTAAATGAAATGCACTGCAAAATAAGTGGCGTGCGCCGTTGCGCGTATTCTCACTGGATTGCACGTTCTTATTTAGTTTACGGTTTTGTACCTGTCCATCTTGTTTATTTGTACATAAGACTTCTTTATGGAAAAACATGCAAATGACGTAAGTGCTGTAAAGCGTAACATTGAGCGTACTCTACACGATTGTACTCCTCGAAAGTTTTTCATGTCGCGAGCCTTAAATATCGGTTCTTATGAAGTAACTGTTACGTTAAGAGAACTGTTACAGGCGAATGAATACATAATCGAAATCATCATACGTAGCATTTCTAATGTGTTAATTAAGATTTTGGCCCAACGTCTCACTGGAGTGTTATGAAAGACATATATATACCTGTATATATAAGACGTGCTTGGTAATATTTAATCCCTTTTACCATTTCTTCGCAGATACAAATACGTCAAATATCGGGTTAGGTATGACTAAGATTGTAAGAAGACAATATAGCCATTTTATATTGTACTGTCAATGTAGCTAAATACTAGTTGGATACTTGCCAGAAATGTTCCAAGTTATATAAACTCTAGTATTTCAAATATTATATCAGACTAGCGCCCTACGGTTTCGTGCGCGTAAATTTCGATCCCGTGGAAAATAGAAAATCATCTCATGGCATTCCATACATTTTTTCGTGACAAAAATTATCCTATGTGTAATCCAAGTTACCCTCTATATGTGTGTGCCAAATTTCATGAAAATCGGTTCAGCAGGTTCTGCGTGAAGGAGTAAATAAACAAACATACATACAAACTTTCGCATTTATAATATTAATAGGATTTTCAACTGAGTACATAAAAACGATGATAATGACTTTGTAGTAACAGGTAGTGATGTGCTACATGTATGATGTGGCAGTAAAGTGTCAACTATGCTATCGGGTTTAGTGCGGTTTTTCTTTCGGGGTCTGATTTCGCGTTAGGATTTTAGAAGGAAGGAAGAAGTGTGTTTTTTTTTTT
>LUGF01038286.1:167923-178251 GCA_001625245.1 Calycopis cecrops
TGTATATGATTAAATTTGTCGATCGAAATTCACATTTTCATCAAACAAACATTCTATAAACAAATACGAAATCATAGAGGTTATTTACTGGGTACTTTAGTATCAATGTTATAATATGTATGTCCGCAGATGCTGAGCTTGGGACCAATTTTGCAATTTCTAACGTAATGTGATTTATAATAATGTGTGTGTGTGTTTTACGACCACTCTGCCAAGAGCGAAACGACAAAGGAGTGTGTTTTACCATATGTACCTTTGCAAAATAAACGTTTATTTATTTATTTATAAGAAAAAAAGTATATTATTCACTCTTAAGTTTATTTAAATAAATAGGTGGTTATTTACCACCCAGATTTTTAATTATTAATATAGAAGTATAACTATTTGGAACCTTCAGACAATAACAGTAAAAATGTGGATTCCGCCGCAGTCCTTTACACCATACACACCTCGACTTCTCACTTTTCCCCTCCCATCGCTCCGCGTAAAGCAGTAATGTATGAGCTGTTAAGACAGCTTTCACATGAAACGGCTTAATTTCTCATACATTACTACTTTAGCCTTAGCCCTAGGCCCTAAAGCTCGACTAGGTGATTTTATAATAATAAGAGTGGCGTAATCGTACGAAATCATTATTTGTAATTGCAGACAAAGATGTATCACTGCGCCGTGTCTATAGACATGACCATATGTACGAAATACACGTTAAAAAGTTGAAAGAAGTTAATGGATACAAAAAGCATAACCTGAGGATCAATGGAATGCGCCCAGGTGAACTCGGGACAAAGAGAACCATTTATATCAATAATCCACTTGAATCCAAAACTCCTTATGCGTTTTTATCGTATGATGAGTTTAAAGAGAGCCTTATGAAGAGGGCAAATGGAACAAGGCTTGACACAAAAGCAGTCATTAAGAAGTCTAAACTGTATAAATTAAAACTTGAGAACGGTGAAGTAAAAATGAAAAAGGACGTAAAAAAAAATAAGAAATTAAATGGTACTGTAACAGCAAATAGACAGAGTACTCTTGATTGGAATTTAGCTAAAGTAAATTCTTCTAGAAATGTGAAATTATTTAAGAAAATTAATACAAAAACAAAGAATTTAGAGGCTATGGGGACAAGCATAACTCAAAAAAATAAGACTGTAATGTTTTCTCTTAAAAATGATTCATCATCTAATGATTTGCTAATATTAAAAGTATCACGTACACAAGTAAAATCTAACTTAAAAAATATAGATAAAGAAATTCCAGGTAACATGGTTCTTAGTATAGACTTAACACCAATTACAACAAAAACTAGCAAAGCTATCCTTAAAGATACGAGTACAGAAAATAAAACTTCATTAAACGTAACATCAAAATCAACTTTAGAAGATATCCATGAAACAACTACATACAGGAGTTCGCCAGTAACAGTCACTACGAATCAAAAAGTAAATCAAAATGAAATGACAGAACCAACGACCGACAGGCCAACTCCCAGAACACCTACCAATGAAACAACTACAGACAAGAGTTCGCTAGTAAGTATCACTCCAAATCAAATAGTAAATGGAAATAAAACGACAGAACCATCGACGTACAGACCAACTCTCAGAACACCTACCAATGAAACAACTACAGACAAGAGTTCTCCCGTAACAATCACTCCAAATCAAATAGTAAATGGAGATAAAATTACAGAACCAACGACCGATAGGCCAACTCCCAAAACACCTACCAATGAAACAACTACAGACAATAGTTCGCCAGTAACAATCACTCCAAACCAAATAGTAAATGGAGATAAAACGACAGAATCAACGACCGACAGTTCAACTCCCAAAACACCTACCAATGAAACAAATACAGACAAGAGTTCGCCAGTAACAATCACTCCAAATCAAATAGTAAATGGAGATAACACGACAAAACCAACGACCGACAGGCCAACTTCCAGAACATCTGCCAATGAAACAACTACAGACAAGAGTTCACCATTAACAATCACTCCAAATCAAATAGTAAATGGAGATAATACGACAGAATCAACAACGCAGAGGCCTACTCCCAAAACACCAGTCCACACAGTTTGGAGATTAAAAATAACAACACAAAAGGAGAAACCAACAAAGCGAAGTACTCTCGGAGTAAGTCTAGAGAACCATTTTCATAGCTATCGACGCCTATGCACATCCGCATAAACGTTATATATCTGCGTAAGCCTATTTCCTCTACCCCCTTCATCACATTCACCACACGAAACTCAACAGCACAGCTGTCTCTTTACGCCGGTATCGCGTAGGCGAGAGGTACCTCCCCGGTCGTGCCAGTCCAATTCGGCAGCATGCATGCATGCAGCGCGGCACTACATCTTACTACTAGTGAAATAGACATTACAAAATTAATTGGAAGATTCGAGGGTAGAAGCGACCTGAAAAGTTCGTGTTCTGATCGTTCGTGACAATTAAGAGAGCCTGTAATTCAATCTGCCCAATCTCGTCACCGTCTCCTCGTCACGAGCATTCGTAGCAATATGTTGAAGCTTTATTTGGCTTCTCTTCCACATCAAAAGTCGCAGAAGGCATGTCCGAAAAAAGTAATTCAATCATAATATGCAAGTCTCGACAAAAAATTTTCTTTCCTTCAATTTGGACAACGCTAAAATATATTATTAACATAAAAAATCAACTTATCGTTAAATTTTAAATATGGAATTGCTTTCACGCGCTTCTATATTAATATATAATTAGTATTAATTAATGCCCTAAGTTTAAATTAAAAAAAAAAGGAAAATATTTTATTATCGTATTATCCAAAAGGAATTATTTAATGATTATACTCTTAAAGTGGGAAGTACCTTTTTGTACATTCATAATTGCACGCATTAAATTGCTTTACGGTACATAGAAATGCTTAATGTAGAGTCCTGTGCCTAGTACATGATGGATATATCTTAGTATGTATACGTAATAGCCTAGTAGTGGATAATATAGTATAAATATATTTTCATAGATCCACTAGGCACAAAAGTACGTTCAGCTTTAGAAGCATGATTATTATACTAATTAACAAATGAACAAATTCTTACAAATATAGAGGGATTGTAGCTTTGATATCTTCTTCGAGTTGTAAATGTCACTCATACCTCACCTTGAAGTCTTTTTGTAGCAGTGTTGAGAATGAATTTATAAGTTTAGGTACGTTTCCTGTCGTATCTCCTTTTAAATAAAAAAATATAGAAATACATATTATACAAGCCCCCTTGAATGTCTATGAAATATAAAATATTTACCGCAACCTAAAGGGTAAGTTACACTGGTGTTATAAACGCCAATCCTGTTCACATAATAAGTTGGTATATTGATCAAGTCTTGAATCCATATTTTCGAAATGAATAATATAAATTATAAAATAATAATGATAATTCAAGGTACTGTCAATACAATTTACCCAAAAAAATATATTGCTAAATAAAATTCGGGTATTTAAGCTTCATTTATACCTAATCTGGTTTTTATTTTTTTTCAGCGACCACTAGTGTTCTTGAATGAACCCGAGAATTCAAATACTTAAATAAAGATATTATGTAATTTAGTAAATATTTTTAATATATCTCTCACCTTAATGTACCGTAATAATTAAAATCCAAGTTATTGCAAGTGCAATAACTCGAGCTATCTTCAACTGTTCATCACTTTAACAATTTTGTGTCAAATACGTAACTACGTTCCCGCCAAACTAAATGTCAAACTGTCATACGCGCGAGCATTGTGCCTCTGCTTCAGAATAAAGGCGCCACTTTACTGATTACAAAACACAATCTCACGTGGAAATGTGACTGTAGTGCCCGCTTATACCTTTATGGCTACGAAGGGCCCGTTCTGAGACAGGCCGAGCTGCCCGTGCCGGGGGGAGCGAGACGGCAATACCGTGTGCCGACTCCCATTGTAAGCCGCTTACTGCATTAGAACTGCTCATTTGCGCAAAAGAGACGTGTAGCTTTTATCTGTGCTCTTGTTTTAATACGCGCGCCGCCCATTTCTCTTTATTCCTCGATGGTGGGGTGAAGTTAGACAGTTTTAAATTAACTGTTATAATAAAATTATATTCCGAAGGAGTTATTTCTGTAAATGACGTAGGTACCGATATTTGATTATGTAAATTAATAAAGCAGTGTAGCCACATTATTAAATTATATCTTCGATGAACTTGTGGCTTGAATATTACAACTTGTGTATTTGTGGTTTAGTGAAATAAACAAAATATGATAATATATTTTTCTTAACCAGCCGTTTTAATTTGATTTGATTTGATTTGTTATGTTTAATTTGTTATACATTTTTCGTCTTATATCTATAAATTGTGTCATTAAACTCTATTTTTTAATTTTTAATCTAATACAAAAATGGATTTTATCCAGTCAGCATTAATATAAATATAAGTATTTTTCAACTCTAAAGGGCTCTCTATTGTTTGCTAAATTTTCTATTTTTTCACACATAACCTTTTTGAAGTACCTATCGACTATCAAAAACTCTACATTCTCTATCTCGTTTTGTCTTACATCGTAATTGGTACAAACAGCCGCTGGTTGAGTTTAATTTTCAGCTCTATATCGGTTTGCTATGTAGTATTTTTGTTTGGAGGGTCCGCTGGCAGCTTCTGTCAACATTTGCGGTTAAGTTTCGGTTTATCACCCCCGCAAACTGATAGTCTCACAAACATTATGTTTGACCAATAGCACGTCAGCGACAGCCATTTTCAGCCAATCGAGTGCTCGGAATTCGTGTCGCGCTCTTTTTGATGTTTCTCTATTATTTTTTTTTAAATTGCCACACTCTTACGGCATTTATTTTGATTTTGCGTTGAAATTGAGTTCAGGTTCGATTTTTTCAATAATGAATTGGAACATTCTATTAATGTTTATGACGTCATTAGTATCAGCATCAGGTAGTTATTTTTTCTGTAATGATCCTGACTAAATTGGTAATAAGGAATAATCCTTATCATCAATTTAGTCATGATAGACAAAAATGATCTACAATAATTGTAAGTAATTATACTTACTAAATTGTACACAATTATATGTGCTTAAAATATTTAGTTGGCATATTCTTCATTATCACCATAATAGTAGATTGTGGAGGCTTTCACGCAAAACATGATCAGTGTGGGTAGTTGAGAATTCGGAAGAGATAAATCGAGAAAAATACCTGTAGTGTCTAATTAGCTTAAATCAAAACTTCGTAGCTCTATATTTAGTGTCTCCTCCCGGGTATACTCAATGAAATATGACAGGATATGTAACTTACCACAGCTGGTCTTACTGAGCTGTCTTGTGACAGTAATTATGGTACGTACCGTTATTTCTTAGCAGGTAATTCTCATTACGATGAAGAGATGGTTCAAAACTCGAAGAGATGACGCATAACTATTGTATCTAGTGTGACACAGCAGGAGCCCTATAGTCAAAATAAAAATGGCCACGAGGAATCGGAACAACACATTTACACTCGCTAGACAATAAAATAAAAATAAAAAGTAGGATACTTATTATTTTCACCCGCGTTTAGTTTCTAAGAAATCCATATAAACTTCAACACCCCATTTCGCCCCCTTAAGAGTTCAATTTCTAAAAATCCTTTCTTAACAAAAAAACAAAAAAAAACTTCAAAATTTTAGCCCAACCATCCAGTGGTTTGAGTTTTATAAAAATGGTCTAAAAAATGAATTGAGTAAACACATATTAAAAATTAATATAATAATAAAAGTTACCGGCATTTTTTCTCTGTAGGTAGAGAGGAATTATCATAAAGATATACCTACCTAGCCAGCAGCCATTCCATAGACTCTCGGTCTATCGATAGGCTATATGGCTAAACGCTTTAGAATACAATTTAACCTGCATAAACAATAGGCTGTTTAGAGGCAATGCTATGGATATGAAGTGCTCGAGAGGTAAATACTTAGGAAAATATATATAGAGATTAACTGCGAAACTCGTAATTTTTCCGATAACTAGCGATTCATCCTGGCTTTACCCGTGAATAACAGGGTCCGTTATTTAAAGGGGAAGTGTTAGTTTTAGAAATAAAATCCTCTCTACTCTCTTGTAATAATAAGGTACACCTACCTAGAATGGAACACAGTTTTTTTGAAATCACAAGTCACTTATTTTTAAATCGAGATCATGTCAACATGTCAACGAGACATTTATTGTAAGAGGTTCTTAATATATTATAAGAGGAGCACAAATGTGTCGTGTGTGTGTGTGTGTGTGTGTTCACCCCCTTTTAATAAAAAAAAAAAATAAAATGAGCAGTGAGCATAACACTTTTTGCGGTTGGTCGCTTTGGAGAGTATTATAGAATTTGTATAGTCTATTTCATTGGATTGTATGGATCACGGAATAGATAAATAAGGTTGGAAAGGAAATGTGGGCGAAGCCGGCGCGCCGCGCCGCAAGTATGATTAGATAATCATACTTGAAACGAAACACGAATGTCGTGCTTTTAGTCGCTCTTACAGTGTGATTGTGACAATAGCTGCCTAAAATTCGTTTAAAATGCCGTGTTGCGCTATTATTATTTGTAAAAATAAAAGCCAGACATCAGGTATTAAGCAAGTAGGTATTTCTTTTCTTAGGTAAGTTGAAAGACAGTCTAAAGTCTTTTTTTTTTCAAAAAAATGTATTTTATATTACGTAATTACCGATCAAAATCAAAACAACAATATTGCAAACAAATACAAAAAATATATATTGTCTGCAAAGTAGGTAGGTACGCAAGCAATCCACGCAACGTCATAGATAGCGCGCAGTGTATTGTATAGAGACGATACTTTCACGAGTAGACGCATCGCATTGGTTGGGCTTTGTTTTTGGGGAGTTCTTGGCAACGAATAAGAGATGTGACTTATTCGATAAAAAATTCGATAAATTGAATTTTGTAGAAGTGAATAAATTATATTGACAAATTAATAATTAAATAGTACGAATATAATATAATATTAAGAACCTAATATTCGAGAGCAATGGATGAATATAACGGGTAGAAATAATGGGTTCCCTACAATAACAAGTACCATTTGCTCGAAACAATTTAATGAAGACGATTTTCTCATAAAAAATCTGGTAATAGATATTTCAAACCAGGAACTATTCCTGTTATAAAAATTGTACATATTGTAACAGACACTCCCGTAAATCTTCTCATACTATATTAGTATTTATTATAATCTTCAAGGAAATATAAATCACATGGTTTCGTTTTCTAAAATTAATTAAATTTAAATTACAGCAGATTGTTCATTTCAAAGAAACAACTGGTTCAAATTTAGCTGCTTCCTCTTCTCGAGAAGATACCTCAATGAATAGACAAACACCAGACGTAAATATCTCAATTTTAAATAAAGAAACATTCATATTATAAATTATTAAATTTTAGTATAGTGATAACATCTTGTTTTGTTATAGAAAGAATTAATATCAACTTCTAACTCATCGTCATCTAGGCAAAGGAAAATTAAAAATATTACTGATAATAAAGATTACATTATCGAGAGGCAAAGATTACAGATTAAGAGAATACAAGCAAAAAATAGAAGGATGAAGAAACAAATTAATAAAATTGAAGTTATCTTACATAGTATTCAAGAATAGTTTTGTATTAAAAATGAAGATATGTTTATTCTGAAGAATATAAATATTCAGGTATGACATATTTTATCATCCTCCGGGCCTTATTATTTCCAAGTATTATATGGTCAATATATTACATATTTTATATTATACATATTCTATACTCAATTGCACATCTTCGCCTATAGTACCTACGTATAAATAAAACGACTAATAATGGTTTAGTGGAAGATGAAATAATCTCTGAAACTTAACAATTGACGATGAAGACATAAATTTAATTTTTCCAAAATATTTCAGTATCTAGTAACCAGATAATTAGCCATATTGATGGTTACATTGCTCATATTTTGATGAAAAAAATTGATTGTAGTATTTGTATTGGAGCGCTATTAAGTAATGAAATAAATACTGACCATAGATTTATTTTAGCAAAAGATAAGAGTGGACTATTATACCGGTCAAAAGATTTAATACAAATTTGCAAAACTTCAGAAGCAGTCATCAATATTTATACTGATAGTGTCCGACAAATTAACAAAAATATATTGACATCAAAAATCTTACGCAATTTTGTCGAGTCTAAATCAGCAATATTAGTTATCATGAGATTGAATTATATCCTACAGCTAGCCATGTAACAGATTTAACTAAAGATATTACCTATAGAAAAATATATGAATGAAGAATTTTTCAAAATAAAGTGCAATGTTAGCACTTTATTTTGAAAAATTCTAATTTAGAAGAAAGCAAACTGATGTTACTTATTAAATACATTTTATTTCGGGGACAATAATTGAATAAATAGCACCTATAATATTTAGTATACCTATTTTATATAAATATATACAATTATTACAGTTAATTTTTTTTTTCCTGTATTAATTACCTTTTTATCTACTAACATTTATATCCCTCATCTCGTGTTAAAGATTTCTATCGATATCAATAGTCGACTGCGACCCTAGTTACGTAAATGTTGTTTTTATGCGTGTCAAGCATTTGTCAAATGCACGTCGTTTATACAAATTGCTCTAGTATGTGATGTGAACCAATAGTAACATAGAGTTCTAAGTGATTTCTGCATAATGTGTGCGAAATGCACGTAGGTACGTATTGGCTTGCGTTAGTAGTAAAAATAAAGAGTGGGGAGACAAACGGCGACACTGGTTTTGATACAATTCAAGCATGATTTCCTTTCCAACCTCTTTTATCTATTCCGTGGTATGGATATTTCATTAGATTTTTTCATCTACACTAGATATGGCCATTGTGACATCTACTAGGTACTTGTGATAATGTGGGTACTTCTTCCCTACCTTGCTGGTCATACTGACTAGGTAATCTATACATATAATAAAATCGTAAGAAATTCAAATCTGTACATTGAATTTTTTTAATAATAAGTACTTGGGGCACGATCTACAATCGATATCGAGGCCAAAAATATAGTTTTTAGAATTTTTGTCTGTTTGTCTGTAGGTATGTCCGGGTTAAACTCAAAAAGTACTGCATGGATTTACTTTAAATTTTGTATGAATATTACTAACAGGTAACATCTAAACTTATGCGGGTGAAACCGCGGGCTGCGGCTAGTGTAATTATAATTGTGCAAATAAAATATTCTTTCTTTCTTTCTAATGGCTCTCTCCTCTTGACCTCTTCTACCCTTCCTACCTACCTATACCTAATTGACTCCACTAAATGATTCTTTGATTAGCTGTTTAGTCTAATATCATCATCATCTGTTACCGAGACTTCTGGGATGTAATCGTTTTCTTATTAAAATATCTAATCTAGTCAGGATAGCATTAAGGGCGCTTTCAGAAGTCCCATAGTGTGTTATCGTCCTTCAGGTGTATCAGCGCTGTTCAAATGTCATAAATAAGTCTAGCAAGTCTTCGGTATAATGTAGGAAGGCGAGTCTGCGATCTTAGCCAGCTTCACACGGGATTGTACAGCTGGCCACAGATATCTGCGTTAGAACGTAGAACGAACTAAAGATCTTTTAGCAAATTTATGATGTGGATGCGAGATGGAGAGAAACCCCATACATCTTCATCGGATCACTACGAGTCTTCGTCGGGTGACGAGGGCTTAGGGTCGAAAAGCCCCGCCCCCCCACCCTCTCCTGCAGATGAGAGAGATGCATCCCGATATGAAATTTTTTTATTGAAGCTAATTTAACTATTATTTTCATGGCCAAAGAGGCCGCGGTTCCCCTAAACCCGACTCTCGTCGGGGAAGCTCGATGTATCGCAAATATGGCCTTGTCAAACTTCATTTGACCTCGTCCAAGGCTGACATGTAAGTGTATGTTGGAGTCCGGTAACTGGGTCTGCGTACAACTCGGAGCCCCTATTTTACTCATGAGCCTCTATGAGGTGTCTCCGCATTACTCGCCGGACCCTCGCCTACCTAGTTGGCTGTGTTATATGTCATACAACTATATAGATGGGTCGTAGCTTCAAATTGTATCGCTCGTTCAGAGAATTAAACGTAATTTAGTAAATGGAGTTGGTTCGGTACGACGGAGGTAGTGCACCCTGTCGCATTTGGTGTAGTATATGTCTCTGGTGACCCCAAAGAGAAGGGAGAAGAAACTAAAAAAAAGTTCCGACTATTCGATTGTCCTAGTAATGACGGAGCAGATGTGGAAGTTACTTGTTCGATGCCAATTCCACGCACCTCTGGAAAAAAT
>LUGF01038286.1:222411-243018 GCA_001625245.1 Calycopis cecrops
GGGGTTACTCGTGTTTTCATTTTTATTTACAAACTTTTTTATTCTTGTCTACATTTTATTTTTTGCCAGACATCCAGATTCATAAATTATGTTTTTAACATAATGAGTGTATTGCCACTAGTCTTCGGTCATAACCGATTTCTTTTTAGTTACGAAAAAAGTTAGGGCCTACAGTATTTTCATCACAACTTGAATGTGGATGATCGAGAAAAACTTATTGCTAATTTTCGCCTTTCTACCTACATACAAGGTTGATAAAAGCGAGAGGCGTTAAATTAAAGCAAATATTCTATAACTGCCTACTAATCTGAAACTATAAAAAAGTTTTCGGCAAGTATACGAAAATCCTGTTTTCAAAATTAAATAGCGAAAAAATGTAGTCATGCTTTATACCGGCAGGTACAGCGAGCGGCAACCTCGCACGGGGTCAATGACCCCGGCCGGCCTTAGTCGGCGATCAGCTGAGGATACAGCGTATACGAAGTGATACATTAAATGTGTGGTTTCGTTTGACGCCTTTTATCAACCTTGCATATTATGTATATACTTATTATGTATATAGTATGCATAACTGTCTCGTGGTCCCGTCGTAAGAATGTTCAAGCTTCAACAGATTGTAAGGTAACGGATTTCAATCTTGGGTCTAAACTAATATTATTATTGGTTATTTTTCAATCAAATGTTTCCAATAGCTTGTTTCTCTCTATGGTATGTATCAAAAAATAATTGAAGATAATAAATGATTTTATTTTTTTGTAAAAAAATCACAAAGCTAAATTATATACATTACATTGGCACCAATTGCTGAGAATGTTATACATATGTTACATTTGACACCAATAGCTAAGCAGAGGTACAATAGCCAGAAGGATATAGGGGGTGATAGTGGGGGTGCCGTTGCAGAGGTCCTGGAAGCACTGGCAGGTGGTGCCGAGGTGATCGTTATTGTCGTCCCTGTAGCAGTCCCTCTCGGAGGGCACCCAGCCGCAGCCGCGGGTGACGCGCACGTCGTTGTCGCGGTGGCGGTGGTAGACTGGAATATAAGGGCGGGTAATTAAGAAAATACAGTTCAGAGCCTGTCCAGATTGAGCGTTTTACGCGCGACTCGACTCGCGGTGCAAGTAATCTAGCCCAAGTATCTAGACCCGCCGACAGCTCGCACGTACACGCGCGAGTGATAGACGGGTCTGGACTCGAGATAATATGTAGCTCTAAGAGCTTGTCCAGAAAGGGCGAATTCACCGCGATTCTCTCGCGCGTATCACGCGCGACCGTTGCTTCTACAAGGTGCGTACCAACGCGCGAGCATTTGGGGGAGGAATTCAGCACGAAACATGGAGTTGCACTCTAAAGTTCGCGCGACAACTGAACGTAACAAGGCGTCCCAAGTATCTCGACTCGCGCGCAATACGCGCGAAACAAGCGCGAGTCGAGAGTCTGGCGTAGTGCACGCGATTTAGAGCTTGTCCAGAAAGGGCGAATTCGCCGCGATTCTCTCGCGCGTATTACGCGCGACCGTTGCGTCCACAAGGTGTGTACCAACGCGCGAAACAAGCGCGAGTCGAGAGTCTGGCGTAGTGCACGCGATTTACGCGCGTATTTTGAATTCGCGCGCTGCTTGTGGACGCGATGTATTGATGTCTAGTATCTCAACTACGCGCGTATGAATTCGCGCGAAAGGATTCGCGGCGAATTCGCCCCTTCTGGACAAGGCCTTACGCGCGTATTTTGAATTCGCGCGATGCTTGTGGACGCGATGTATTGATGTCTAGTATCTCAACTACGCGCGTATGAATTCGCGCCAAACGATTCGCGGCGAATTCGCCCCTTCTGGACAAGACATAATACCTCGGCCATGGGCGAGCGCCTACGCGCGAGTTAAACCGCTTAATCTAAACAGGCTCTCCGAGACAGCCAATAGAAATTAAACCTGAAAACTATCGAGTATCAATGATCTGTAGCGCCGCTACAAGTGATGCTACGGGCTACCGTAGCTCCGCTCTCCTGCGCTACGTAACACGCTACGTGACGCGAACTCGTAATATTTTTCCTTGTCATTCTTTAAGTTAGATTATAAAAAAAATCTTTCAAATCTGACTCGAATTGATTCTACAAATTTAAAATTTTGTTTAAAATTATTTTCTTATCACTCAAGCGATTAGCAGTCACTATTTTTTTTTTATGTTATAGAAGGGAAAACGAGCAGCCGGAGCCATTTTCATGACTACCGACGCCCACAAACATCCGCATAGAGGCTATACAGATGCGCTGCCCTCCTTTCTCGTCCCACCTCCATAGGCCACCGGCTACTTACACACCGCACGAAACGCGACAGCACAGCTGTCACTTTACGCCAGTCTCGTGTAATCGAGAGGTACCTCCCCGGTCGTGCCGGCCCATTCGACTGCATGCAAGCATGCAGTGTGGCACTACCTCTTACACGCTTTTATTCACTTCACTATTACATTGCCCACTCCTAGGTCCAATATATTATCATGTCATGTAAAACTAATATATATTAAATGTATAGGTATTTATTTTAAAGCTTTAAAATCTTTAAACTATATTCATCATATAACAATTAATATCGTAGCTGGCTCTCCGTTGCAAGTGACGTAGAAAGTCACTTCTCGGTCAAGTCTGCGAACGTCATCCGCGACAGTCAGTCAGTCAAGTCGACAGCGTGTACAGATACACTAATACAATCGAATCCCTTCTGACGTGGTTCAACTCAACTCTCACAGACAACTCTCTTTGGTACGGAATCCTCGATGGGCAATACCGCCCGCGTAGTATTTAGCACAAAATGGCAAGGAGTTGCAATATTGTATGTTTTATAGTAACGTACAAGAGGCAAACGAGCAGTCCCAGCCATTATCATGACTATTGACGCACAGAGTTTACACAGATGCATTGCTCTCCTTCCTCCAATCACCCACCTCCATCAACCACCGGCTACTTACTCACCGCACAGCTGTCACATAACGCTGTTATCGTGTATGCGAGAGGTACCTCCCCGGTCGTGCCAGCCCAATTCGGGTACATACGGCGTAGCACTACCTCTTACTTGTTCTCGTAAAGGCCTTAAACATTAGGTCACTTGTGCTCGTATAAGCCTCAAACATCAGGTCATTTGTGCTCGTAAAAGCCTCAAACTTCAGGTCACTTGTGCTCGTATAAGCCTCAAACTTCAGGTCACTTGTGCTCGTATAAGCCTCAAACTTCAGGTCACTTGTGCTCGTGTAAGCCTCAAACATCAGGTCACTTGTTCTCGTATAAGCCTCAAGCATCGGGTCCATCCAACTCACTCGTCTGTACTATCTTCCTGCAGAAGAAGTTGAGCGCGATGTTGCTGGGGATGGCGGTCTCGCAGTGGACCACGGGGATGATCTTGGAGCGGACCTCGTCTTCGTACGCGTTCACGTCCAGGCAGGCGGAGTTGTTGGCGCTGTTGCAGTAGTAGCAGTGGATGCAGGCGCCTGCAACATGAACGGGCTAGTAGCAGTGCTGCAAGGGTGTGTATGTGTGATGCAGGTGCCTACAACATGTAAAGATACAGAGCGATACAGGCAAATACCTATGTTTGTATTGTTGTTCTTATTTAAAAGGTTATTAAACAAACAGCATATCTGCCTTCGGATAAGTTACGATCTACCGACGTCTCTAAATGATCCACCCTCCCTTCCCAACAGTGGGAAATCCGGATCTCAGGGACCGCACGAATAGCAAGATCAAACATAGCTACGGAAAATCGCCCAAAAATGTTTTCACGCGCACATATTTTTTTTCTGCTATTGCTTCTGATCGAAAGTCAAATTTTTCTATCATCTAGATTCGAGACGTTATTTTCCTTTTTGCATTCTTGGAATATTTTTTGTTAAAACGCTTTGGATAATTTATAAAAACCGAATAATATATTGCAAGTTAAGCAAACTGATCAAACCAATTAAATTATAATAAAATATTTATTTTATTCATAATACCACCTCTACTCCCATAATAAAGTGAAGTGTGCTGTGTACTGTGCACGAAGCGAAAGAGACAGCTCTTTCGCTTCGTGCAAATTGTGAAATGTGCTGTGCACTGTGCGAAAGCGAAGCGAAAGAGACAGCTCTTTCGCTTCGTGCAAATTGTGAAGTGTGCTGTGCACTGTGCGAAAGCGAAGCGAAAGAGACAGCTCTTTCGCTTCGTGCAAATTGTGAGTTTTCGGTGGCCCATGGGAGTTAAGCTAAGAAGAAAAGCAACACATTTAGATAACAATAATTTTGGGAAGTCTATGGCGTTCGATAATCATCAAAACGCTCTGACTGCTCATTTGTCCCCTTTTACTTAAAAAAAATTATAACAATTTTAATTATATTAATAATTTAATAATAATATTATTATGATAATTAATATTTAATAATAATAATTATTATTATTATTATACTTACAATCGTATATTAATGATAACACCGTTAGCAAAAACAACACATTCCTACTTATTGATGCCATTATTGTGATAAAAAATATAAATATAAAAACTCTATTTGTTTAATAAAATTCACTGGTACTCGAAGCAATGAATATTAAAAACATATATTTTCTTTTTTCAAATTTTAAATTATATTATTAACGAAATTTAAAAGAACCGTATGTGTCAGTGTCGGAACCATTCATCCGCGACCCACAAGTAGCTACTAAGTTAAGAGGAGTAAACAAGGACTAATTGTTTGACGTATGGACACCGCGCTTCAGCCATCTTGATACTATATATTTTGTTACGTATTTTTATTAAGTTAGTATAAGAATTTGAAATTTAAGAAGTTTATTCAGAAGTTAGTCTTACCACAAAATAAAATATTATTAGCTCATAATTAGTTAGACGTCAGGAGATTGTTCTGTATAAACGAAATACAAAGAGAATCAATTAAAATAATATTAAAAAGAAAAACTGCTTTATCGATCAGTTAAATATATATTTTTATCTTTAACAATTATTATATTTTTCTATATAAAATAAATGAAATTTTACTAAAGATTATTTATATAATACTAGTCGGCTGAAGTATGTGTTGCTGTGGCAGTAATAAATAAGTACCGTGGTCATTAAACGAGATAAAATATGCCCTATATTTTAAGATCAACGAAGTTCAAATCTACGCAGAAATTATCAACAATCAGTACCGTAGTGTCAGTGACCAGTGATTAGCTCAGACAAACATCATGGGTTTATATATTAAGTTTATTTAACACAATATTAGGTCATCATATTACTCTCATTTTATAATAAAAAATAGTATTTAGCATAGGTACATAAGAGTAAATAAAATGAAAGAGGTGTATTATGATCGTTATCTGTGGTTCTTGTTAACTCATTATTGATGTAGTCCTGAATATGTGATTGCATATTTGTATGTTTTAGTGTCATTTTAAGGTCCAGTATCAAAGATGGTGCAGTGAACAAGCAGTTATCAACGAATATCGTCCAGCTATGGCAGTTCAATTATATCAACGACCGGCAACAAGCATCACTTTAGTTAATGTGTTTTGGTATGACGGCGCCATACTTTTAAGGGTCTTCAATTCAAAACTTGACATATCATCTAGTAGTAATTTCGAATACGGTCTAAGCCAAAGTTCTTGAAACAAATGGCTTTTTAGCCAGGGCGTAAGCTAATATATCAGCGACTGCCAAATGAAAACACAAGAGAACAAAATTTTTGTATCTAAGTATATGGAAAAATTTTATCTCAATTCAATGCGGAAGACCAGATACAAGGCTGTATTAACATGGTCTTGCCTGTTTGTCCTTACGTTCGTCCCTCACTGTCATTTCACTCAGGGGCTAAGGTTTGAAAATCTAAAGGCCATCTGCGTATAAATAAATAAACCACTATAAAACAATAGTAACAAATAAAATTACTAATAGAAGACTCGATATGCATGTATTATGTAAGAACATGCATCTAAGGGAGGCAAAATCAATCCGAGCAGATCCAACATCACTTTGTAAATGAACAGGTATTTGGATTATCTTTCTAAATGGTATGAAGGTTTCTATAAAGATTTGATTATGAGATTATGCCACTACCGTGAAATATTTGCTTGTCAAGTGTTGATAGTGCTGACAATGATAATATGTAAATAATGTCCTACCGATTGGCACAGCCCGCTCTCTCTTGTACCGAAGGCTGTTCGGATATATCCGAACAACCGCAAATCGTGATCAACGTCATTTAATAGATTAGTTGTAATACTTAAGTAGAATTTGCGTAGATTAATAGGTAGGTTCAGACATAAAATTGTAACTACTGCATGCTGCAAATAAAATATATGCTTTTATAATTAAAGAATTTATCATTCCAAAAACTTTAATTATATTCATAAAAGCAATTCTACTGGAGTGCAAATCACTATCCAATCCAAAGTCAACCAACACAGTTTTGTAAGCAAGCGCCTGTGACGTCACCAGAGCCAGGTGGCTAGTCATTATGCTCGGGTAATACTCCTTCACAAATACTCGGTAATTGTAATCATGGTGTAACACGATATCGCCATTTGTGGGGCTTCTAGAGCTGACAGTTTATAGCAAGCCAAGGAGTTTTGAGCTGTGTCTCTACTTTATGCTTATACATACATTTCTGTATTACCAAGACCTATATTTCACTTATGTTTGTGTGTGTTATACTCGAGAACGAAAATTAAAAGAAAGCCTAAAACGAGCTCTTTATAACGAATTTCTTATAATAACAGTTTGATATTCATTCAAATTTTACTAGACTTGATTATGATTGATAGCAATGATTATGATTTATTGACCGTATTGATGTAGTTGGTCAATAAATCATAATCATCAATCGCGCAACTAAATATATAGGTATTAATCATAAAATAATATAATTACCTGACTGGGTGGTTAATAACGCTCCATAATAAATCAGGTACTTATGGCATGAATAACTTACAGAAATATCGTAGTTTGATGCATGCAGGTATGCTCTGGTTAGTTGTTGAACATCATTTAGCTAAAGTTCTAGTCTTTTATCCATAGTATAAAGGGGCTGTCGTAAGGTCGGAGTGTTCGATTTTCCCTCCTTCCTATTGTAGAGGAGGCCCTACAATAGAGAAAACTCACCAATAACTTGAAATGCATAGCTAAGTACCACTTAGCAACAGTATCGGTGAGCTGAAGGTGACCCTACCAACGCAATTCGTTACAACGTATGCTACTACCTCCTGCTAACAATTAAGTATTCTTTCTATTTATTAAAATAACATGAACTGGAAGGGATAGTGCCACACAGCGTGCTTGCATGCAGTCGAATTGGGCCAGCACGATCAGGAAGGTACCTCTCGCTTACAAGAGACCGGCGTAAAGCAACACTCTAGGCGTCGGTAGTCATGAAAATGGCCCTACTGATATCCACATTAAATAACAGCTAACTAGATCATTCCAATCAGAGTTTACTAGTCCAATTGAAAGTACATAATCAAACATATAACGTAATTCTCCATTATCGTAAAGTGTTAGCTGTGCTGTCGCGTTTCGTGCGGTATGTAAGTAGCCGGTGGCCCATGTAGGTGGAAGGAAAGGAGGGCAGCGCATCTGTATAGCCTCTACACGGATGTCTATGGGCGTCAGGGGTCATGAAAATGACTCCGATTGTTCGTTTGCCACCTATACCATAAAAAAAAGAACTGAAACCATTATTACGAACCTCATTTCTCTTCAATCACAACACCATAGACTATACTATACAACAGACAAGTTGTCGATATTCATCACAGGGAACGAGCCAACAGAAAGTTGTAAAAACACGCCTCAATCAAACTTGTGTAATAGACAATACCGGTAACAGAATCCCGCCCCGAGCCGGCGCGGAATTCGTAACGAGCTGTTGTGGGCTGTGATGGGCTCGCTAACTTTTTATAACTACCAACTATCGCTTGTTTGTATTTGAAATTTGATATTTTTTGGAGAACAAAACGCGAACGCGTTATAAACTGACGATATTTATATAAGACTACCTGTGCCCCGCGGTTTCACCTGCGTTTAATTTCGAATATAAACTTCAACACCCTATTTCACCCTCTTAGCGGTTGAATTTCTAAAAATCCTTATAGATATAAAGATCTAAATATAATGTGTGCCAAAGATACTGTAAAAACATTACATATATACAACACGGGTTATATTTTTATAGTATAATGGCGCAAAGGAAAACTCTGAGTATTTTAATTTCATTGTTTCCAATTAACCCTCCCCTCGTATTTCTCATCCCTCTAATGAACTACCGACTCTGTCAAACCACATGAAACATGAAAGTATACCCATCGCTCAACGCCTGTCTTATAGCCGGGGGCGTAACTACCGCCGTATCTGCCGTATTCATTATACGGGGCCTCCGGACCACGGGGCCCCCAACGTGCGTAAGCAAACATTAATAAAAACTTCCCAAAAACTAGAGGGGGCGGGACCCCTAAAATAAATTGATGGTATAAAAAATATTGGGGGCCCCAAACCAATTTTTATACGCGGCCCGCCAAAGCACGCTACGCCACTGATTATAGCCAAAGCCTAAGGGCGATTACGCACCACGTCCGATCCGACTCCGATTAGCATCCGTGAAAATGTGGGTCTAGAAAAGTCGGACTGCCTTCGGATATTGGTTAGGCTCTAGTCCGATCCGAATCCGATGCGAACCCGTGAAAACTCTGACCGAATGACATCATGACACATTTTTTTATGGTATAAGGGGGCAAACGAGCAGTTGTAGCCATTTTCATGACTACCGACGCCCATAAACATCTGCTTAAAGAGTATACAGATGCGCTGCCCCCTTTCTCCTCCCACCTCCATGGACCACCGGCTACTTATATGTATAGACACCGCGCGAAACGCGACAGCACAGCTGTCACTTCACGCCGGTCTCGTGTAAGCGAGAGGTACCTCCCCGGTCGTGCCGGCCCAATTCGGCTGCACGCAAGCATGCAGTGTGGCACTACCTCTTACTTGCTTAACGTTACCCAGCCGCATACCCCTCGCTGCCCCTCTGCTCGTACGCAGCTCGGCTTTAACTCGGTGCGCGAGCGTTCATATATATAGGTAATATTATGGCTACTATGGTCCGTCAAATATCTTATCGGGTATGGAGATTCTAGAATGACGGAAAGAAATCGGACGACGGATATCGGATCTAGTGCGTAACATAGCATAGAAATAGTACTACGGCTAGTACGGATCATATTTTCACGGATTCGGATCGGACGTAGTGCGAAACCGCCCTTAAGGTATCTTTCCTGTGGTGACGGGCCGGGTAAAGTGGCTAAACCTTTCCGAAATGTAGCATGCATTAAAACGTTAGCCTCATGACGTCATCGTAATAAAGTGAGCAGTAATTATATTGTGTACAACATTAATCGTCGCCGCTAGATAATAACGTTGAGTGCACTCAATTTGAGCATCGATTGGTGGAGCACATCATTTCAAGTCTTTTAACTTTACATAATAAATAATAAAATAATTAAAAATACTTTATTTTGCACCAAATAACAATGAATACAAAGAACTTAAAATTAGGTAGGTAAAGGTACAAAACGCCGGCCTTACCGCTTCCAGACAACCAGACATTATGTATGTTTGGTGTGGTCTTTTTATTACGAAACAAAATATTAAACGTATTTTAAATGCATTATTTGAAACACGTTTCACTCATTTCGAAATTTGACTGCACAGGAGGAAGAGATAAGAAAGAGATCGATATCGATGGGCTCCGAATGAAATTTAAGTCATAGTGATTAGGGATTTAGACATCAAGTTAACTCTATGTTCTCTCCCGGCACTTGCCGTGCCGGGAGAGAACATAGAGTTTGCCTTCAAATAAATATTCATAAGCGATGCTGCTATTTGACATAATTTCTACCAGCGCTAGAACTTTTGTTACTAAGAGATATTGCTTAAGCGAGTCGATGTTATATTATATCGATGGTCAATTTAAACTTAACGCTTTCTTTTAATTACATTACCTACTTTGTAACGACAAGACAACACAATAACATAAACAACAGCACCTACGAACATCTACATCTAATTTCAATACAATTAGTGAAAGTACTTTCCTCGCAGTTTCAAACCATCATCGAAAGAAGCGAGGCTTCAAAATGGTGGACGAAGTAACACTGAACCTATTCAATATGGGCAACATAAACGTACAACAAAACAATTACAAAACTAAATCTGAAAACACATCGAACATACAGTGCGTCAGGAACTTCTATATCAAAGATTTCCGACATATAAGTCCGGAAACATTGAGGAGTCAGAGAAACACCATGAACTTTAAGGTGGCGAGGGTGGGCGGGTGCAAATTGTTCGGAAAGCTGTGGTTTCGTGAGGTGATAAAAGGGCTCAAACAATTCCTTTACCGGGGCTCCCTGCACGGAGTCAAGTGAGTCGCTTAATTGAAATACGTCTTCATGCGTTTAATTAACGTTAATAGCTAACGATAATTGTCATTTGAATTTAACTAACCAGTGTTAGGTGACCTTTTTCGACAAAATCCGAATATAGGTAACGGTTAGCCAAAAATAATAACTTCGTTCATTAGGATAATAGAACAGAGCGAATAAAATAATGATGGGTGTTCATTAATTTTCTGAAACCTGGCGTTTCCAATTTTCTTGCACCTGGCATTTAAATAGGGAAGACCCTGCTTAAATGGCATGTGCAAACAAATAAAAAGAGTACTTTTAAAATTAACTTATCGATTTCTTATTAATTACAAGAATTTATTTTAAAGTAGACATACTTAAAGAAGACTAATATTTAAACATTACCTATTTAAGCTGAACTACTAATACCTTCTAATAAAAAACACAGTAAAAAATAACAATTCGCTTATTAGTATTATATAGGTTGTATCAAGAAAGGCGAAAGCCTAGCCAAGTCGAAAATTATAGAACAATAGTTGTTGTCTGTGATGTTAGTTATCTATTTCTTAGAGCTAGTAGTGTTTTAAAATTATACCTGTATATCGACAGGTATGTTTCGTACCAGCCAGATTCAATTGCCAATCAACATTGGCACGTTAAAAAATAAATAAATATCTGTGGACTTTTACACACCACGTTAGCCTAGCCCCGTGCTAAATACCTTAAGGACTTGTGTTACGGGTACTAGACAACGGAATATATTTAATAATTATGTTCTATAAATTTAAGAAATTTTATATATTTAAGATTTTTATTACAGAAATACATTTAATACATATATAAACATCCATGACCAAGGCGGGATCCGAACCCGCGACCCCTGGCGCAACATGCTCCACTTTATCCGAGCCCTGTACCACTGCGCCAGCCTGGTCGTCAAAAAAAAACCTACGATCGGCGTGACAGTTAGATCTTGTCATATCCAAGTTCAAGAGATTCGTGACGGTGGTTGAGAATGTCCATCCTAGCGACACGGGAGTAAGATTTCCAGCGGTGGGAACAAGTGTTGGGCCAAGCTCATTTAAAAAGTTAGATCTCACTGTGCGGAATTTCCAGATACATCTTCGAGCCGTCGTTCAGCCGCAAGGAGCGCGTCTCCTGGGTGATCATCCTCGCCATCAGCCTCAGCATATGCGCCATGCACATCTACCAGCTGTTCTCCAAGTGGACCTCCACGCCGTTCGTCAACGTCATCGACCCCTTACCCACGCCCATCTGGGCCATCCCCTTCCCCAGCGTGGTGCTGTGTCCGCACCTGCACGTGCAGCTGTCGTACTACAACGTGACGGAGCTAGATCAGTAAGTTGGCTTTTTTAGTATACGAGCAGTCTAATCCGCCTTCTGGACTAGTGGCTTCCATAGACATCCGCATGAGTTGCCCTCTTTTCTCCTCCCCTGTTCATGGACCAATATATGTAATAAAATTGAGACACCTTGTTGCATAGAATATACCCTTATAATGAGACCTTATTGCGTTTTAGCTGGTTCAAGGTGACGCTAGCGTGTCAAAAGAGCATAGAGCGATGACGTCTGCGAGTGAGGGTAGAGAGAGGAGAGAATCGGGTGGACAGTAGTTATAAACATATAACCAGCCGCTTCACCATATGTATATTGTATATCAATCGATTTGCATGGTCTCTAAGGATTGCAAAAGACTGTCAAGCTTCGGTTCGTAAATTTTATTACCCGTACGAAGCATATGCTATATCCATTGAGTTATATGTACTACGTAGTAATAATAACTCAATGGCTATATCCAGACTTGATCACTGGCTCTTATTAAAAAATATGAGTCTGTGTTCAAAAATGTTATGTCAGTTCTACTCGGTTGTCAAATTCATGTAGTAAGAACGTATATAGACAAAGCTTTGATTATATACACGTCTAGATGGAGCATTTCAAATAAACATCGCAAAGAAAACGTCTCATTTTTCGCTCAATGTGTGAGTGACAGTTATGTACAGATTGTTTTAAAACCGTCAATGTGTGCGTGTAAAGGGATACCAACAGCATAAAAGAATACCCTTAATTTTGTTACTAAATCAGGAGGAACTAACAGCAAACAATAAAATAGGAATATACATATGAATATAATATGGTCTATATAGATTTTTTTAAAGAATGTATGCTAATTATTATTAAAAATAAATTACGATTTTTTAAATTTTTTTTATCAATGAGAGAGAGAGTTTATTATTATTATCAATGAGAGGATTTCCGAAGGTAGTTTTAGTTTTATAGATCGCTACCTATATAAGTATTAGAATTTTTTTACTTGATAATAAGACTCCAAATATACTTTATGAATCAGCTTTAATTATTTACAGTCAGTGTTACATAATATAAAATATACTTAAGTTTACACGAATGTTGCACATTATAATAAAGCTATTTAAACGGCTTCACGGATCATCCTTGGATGGAATCGGTGTTATTTAGCGAGGATTTGTGCTTTATCAAATCTTATATCTGACGACCAGGCTGGCTCAGTGGTGCAGGGCTCGGATAAGCGGAATATATTGTGCCAGGGGTCGCGGGTTCGTATCCCGCCTGGGTCATTGATGTTTCTATGTATTATATGTATTTTTCAGTAATAAAAATCTTAAATATATAAAACTTTTTCAATTTATAAAATATATTTCCGTTGTCTAGTACCTGTAACATAAGTCCTTACGGTACTTAGCACGGGGGGTAGAATAACGTAGTGTGTAAACTCCACTGCTATGTATTAAAAAAACTTCCCTTTAGTTTTGGAAAATTACCCTACTTTTCTAGTGACAACACCGTACCACTAGTAAATTGTGAAATTAATATTCGTATTTTCCGTAGACAGAGGAAACTAGTATTTTCTTAACAATACTTACGTAAATTTAAAAACTAACCGGTGAAATAAGATCTTCTATTTGTTATCAGATTTTCCTGCATGGTTATGACACAGTTGAACAGAACAAACCGGCATATTTCTTTTTTTATTGAGAGCTCAGAATCGCGTTACGGTCTAGATGACACTGACTTAAGCGAAGAGCGTCTCTACTAGATCTAGTAGAGACGTTTTACGGCGCTTTCAGGTGGTTGATGCGGTATCTAGACGTGTATATAATCAAAGTAGACAAAGGTTTTCTTCTGTCTACAAGTGAGAACAATTCTAAATCGATGGTTTTGACACCGGTAAAAGTATTGAGCAGTATTGGCAGTGATTTTCGGAACGCAGCCAGAATTTACACCATTCTGCCTTCCATGAGCGGTGAATTATTAATTTTCTCTTTCATATTTATGTCTGAAACACGCAAACGTATGGGAAAGAATATTAGAAAACAAAACTCGCTCATTATTTTCTCTTAATATAAAAGTTGTGCTGTTTGTTAAATTTAGATAACATTTTTCTTTATTTCAGCATAGAGCGCTTCTATGCATCCTTAGTTTGCCCTCAGTTGAATAATGAAAAGATAACATTAAAGGACCGCTTGGATCCCCAACACAACCAGAACTTATCGGAGTTTATTAAAAAGGTAAAACAGATTTTAAATACAATTTAAGAATGTTGTAACTATACTAAGTCTTTAAGCTTATGTATTTAGCATCTAAAACTAGATTTGCAAAATACATTGTGCGCCGTCGTCGCGTAGGTAATTAATAAAAAAAGGACTATATTTTTTACAGTGAAAAGTAAAGATTTTGAACGTATGGGGCAAGTATCGAGGAGGTAGGACGAACTGTTTCACGGAGGAGTGCTCCAAAGTTTAATTCTGCGTATCTCATACAGAGACTATGATAAGGCCGCTGCCGAAATTCGGCCACTAACTAACCTAACTTGGGTCACAGGCCTCCCCCAAGTGCTCGGACATGGTGCAGCAGTGCTACTGGCGCTCGCGCCACGGGACAGACTGGTTTACGGAGGAGTGCTGCGAGGAACTGCTGACGCCGGTCCTCACTGACTACGGCCTCTGCTATGCGTTCAACGGCCTGCCTCTGAGTGGATTGTAAAGAAAATATTTCTTAATTTTTTTTTGGTTTTTTTTCTGTTGTTTAGTGACAAAATTATCCGGCTTGAGTCCGATAGGTTAGGACCTTTCAGCGACAGAGCAGCTCAGCGACTGGCAGTCCTTGGCCCATCTATATTTGAAGGAGCTAAAGTTCACAGCTGTTATGTTATAGCATTGACTTAATATTGCTAACGTAGGTAGGTAACGTAATTTAGCCTTACGGTAGGAAAAAGTATGAAAGAGTAACATGACAGTATAAGTATGACTAGAGTCATATTTACACTATGGTAACATCGTGTGAAGTAGTGATGCCGCTCAATAGATTTATAGCGATAGTCTATCGATAATGTGGTAATAGTGAGAATATCGATAGGACTGATGAAGTCCGAGACGTTCGCTTCCAACCAAGACAGCGTGGATCGAGCTTTATGATCCGTCGCCGAGTCTTGCTAGAAGGACCATATTTGATTATTGAACATGGTGTTATTAAAGGGCTTAACTACCTTTTCAAGAATTATATCTTGATACACTCGTGCCGATGTTTTGATACCTTTTTCACAAAAATATGGCCCAGTCACTCCTTCATAGCTAACACCCCACGAAACCATCACTGAAGTCGGATAATACGTACGTTGCACTCTGTCGACTAATTGGGAAGCTTCCTTATGACATTGAGCATAAATACCTACGGTCTTTTTGTTTGATAAAACGTTGCCTAATTGTAAAAAATTTCTCATCTGTAAACCATTCTTTCTGTGAAGTCCCTTTGCGTACCGCTTCAGTAGTTATTTCTATTTTGCCACCCTATTCATCTTTAATTTATCAGTTAAGAAATGACTAGTGCGTCTCTCATAGGCTGCATGTCCTAAGTCATCTCTTAATATACGCGACATAATTTTAGGATTCTTTTGCTTTCGGACAGGATTTCTTCGAATTCTTTCTCTTACTGCTTTGGCCACCTTTTTCGTACGAACACTACCTGGATGGCTAGGTCTTTCTCTATCACAAACAGAAAAAGGCGCATTGTACCTATTAATAGCTCGGTACACAAACATTTAACTAATACCAAGTGTACGGAGAGTTTTAAAAATTGCATTTGGCATCATACCTACTTTGTGTAATGCAATCACAGCGATTCTGTTTTCTTTATCACCCCACTCCATTTGAATATCGCAAAATATTGTACATTGTATTGGCGTCAAAATGAGAAAACACAATGAAAAATATTATAAAAATGACAGGTTCCAAATTCAAATGTAATATTTTTTTATTTTTAATTGTAACCGTATTTATGACCAGACTAAGTATAGTATCTAACTTCGATAGTCACTGTTATCTAGCACTGCTATCTATAATATCGATACTATCGATATTATAGATAGCACAGCGACTATTAAAGTTAGATACTCTCGATAGTATCAAAAATATCAAAACTATCGATAGTCCTATCGATATCCTAACTGATTTTCGAGGTCAACTATCGATAGTGGAACTATCGATAGTAGGCACGACTAGGAGTAAACTCTATTCGCGTGTCGTAGCTGACACACATAGTTTTGACTTCATCCACTCGCGTCGCTATGCCACGAGGACCTCCTTAACGACCAGTCTGTCTAGAACTTGGACGGGATTAATTAATTCATGGCCAATTTAATACAACACCATTCCACCATTCTTATTGAAGTGTTTTCGTCTTTATAATTGGCGTAATTACTGTAGTGATGGGTGTGAATTTTAAACAATGTCGGAGCCGTTTTCATGACTACCAACACCCATAGACATCTGCATAGATGTTATACAGATGCATTGGCCTCCCTCCATGGGCCACCGGCTACTTACACAGCCCACGAAACGATATATCACAGTTGTCACTTTATGTCGATATCGTGTAAGCGAGAGGTACCTACCTTCTCGCTCCGGCGTCGACGGCCCAACATCTTACTGTTAGGTATACTTCATGGCGTATTTCCCTCACAGGACCAACACCACCATATCCTGGCAAAGGACTTTCAACAATCATGCGTCCCCGAGCACCCTGGAGTGGAACCTCGACGACGGCTACCCTAAGAAGTTCCCCCCCACGCCCAACATGCGGCCCTTTCGAGTAATGGCGTCCGGGGAGGTCAACGGCCTCGGCATTGACCTGTTCCTCAACATCAGCGAGCATCAATACGACTGCGATGGAAACCATGTTGGATTTAATGTTAGTATTTTTGTATTGTGTAATTTTGACGACCAGACTGGTGCAGTGGTATAGGGCTCGGATAAGTGGAGCATGTTGCGCCAGGGGTCGCGGGTTCGAATCCCGCCTTGGTCATGGATGTTTATATATGTATTATATGTATTTCTATAATAAAAAATCTTAAATATATCAAATTTCTTAAATTTATAAAACATTAAATATATTCCGTTGTCTAGTACCCGTAACACAAGTCCTTACGGTACTTAGCACGGGGCTAGGCTAACGTGGTGTGTAAAGTCCACAGATATTTATTTATGATATGAAGAGGTGTGTATTGCAGCCGAAAACAGTTTAATACTATGTTAATGCTTGGATAAAGTTAATCTATGTTTATTAATAAGGAGGACAAAGTTTAGCCTGGATAAAAAATAAGCAATTATTAACCACTGTTGCAACCTGGATAGCTTGTAAATCAAGACGCAAGAAAAACTTGAATTCCACGGCAGTGAACCTGCCGCCCAGACCAGCCACTTGTAGATACAGCGAATTACCGTCCATTTTGACGACCAAAAAACGTCCGTTTAAAGGGAGCTAGGTCACCTAAAGCTCCCTATTGCATTGCAGGTTTTCATCAGCTCCCCCACAGACCACGCATACACTAGCGCGGTGCTCCGTCTTCCCATGGACCGCATGACCACCGTAGAAGTCTCCCCCACCACGTACAAGACGGACTCCTCGCTGCGCCGCCTCTCGCCCGACCAGCGGCAGTGCTTCTTCCAGAGCGAGAAGCAGCTAGACTACTACCAGTACTATACAGACAGCAACTGCAAGCACAACCTGTGGGTCAGCGAGACGTGGAGGAACTGCAACTGCGTGCTGTACAACTGGCCGAGTGAGTACTGCACCGACAGCAACTGCAGACGTGGAGGAACTGCAACTGCGTGCTATACAACTGGCAGAGTGAGTACTGCACCGACAGCAACTGCAGACGTGGAGGAACTGCAACTGCGTGCTATACAACTGGCAGAGTGAGTTAGAACCGCCGCACACATGCTACTTTTAAGCGTCGGCGACCGGCGATTTTGTCGCTTTTTAGAAGCTGAATGCAGTAACCAGACGCTCCCCAGCGCACACTTAAATACGCCGATGCGATTTAGTCACAAACCGATTGTAAATGTTACGTATCGAGCATCGGAGCAGTCACTAAATCGCGCGATTCCGATACCGCGACTGAACGCAGAGAGTCGCTAAATCGCCGATCGTGATCCAAAAAGTAGCGTCTGTGCTGTCGCCCTTAACGAGTGTTACTCATCATCATCAGTAACTTTCCTCTTTCAACGTAGACAGATACGTCCATATACGACTACTGGTCACTGTATCAGAAGGGTAACGTTTGTCGAGGGTATGTATGGATGTAGATTTCTATGTTCCCCACTACAGTCTGAACGGTTTAGCGGATTTAATGTAAGAGGTGTAATTAGATACTTTTCGGAACACGAGTGACACTTTAGCCATTGTCATGACTATCGACGTCTATAGACATACTCTAGCCCCCTTATTAATAAACATAGATTAACTTTATTCAAGCCTTAACCTAGTATTAAACTAACATCTGTCAAATTCCATACTTTTTATGTTTTAATATGGAATTTGACAGTTGTCAGTTTAATACAGAGTTAATGTTTGGATAAAGTTACTCTATATTTTATTAATAAGGGGGATAGAGTTTATACAGATGCGTTGCCCTCCTTCCTCCTCCCACCTCCAGGGCCTACTTACACACAGCACGAAACGCAAACGCACAGCTGTCACTTTACGCATGTATCGTGTAAGTGACAGGTACCTCCCCGGCCGTGTCATTTTACGCCGAAATAAGCGAGAGAATTCTAGCAGTATTTTGAAAACCAATGTAATGTTTCCTTTTTGTAATATAATTTTGTGACGTTCCAGACAGGTACAGCGTGAGCGACATGTGTGTGTTATGATATATTTTAAGTAGTCGGTTATTTTCTATTTCGGTTTCATATTAATTTCTCTTTTAGTAATATAACCGGCGACCAAGACAACCTACATGCCGCCTACACAGCTTTCAGCATAGAGATATACATTAACAAAACACAATGAATACATAATGTCTAGCTCAAACACCTTCAGTGTAGACGACAATACCTAAATATTCACAACATATAGGGGCCTAGGACACAACGTTTTTTGTTGGCTCAGGAGAATATATTTACGTATGATACCGGGAAACCCGGATGACCCCTAGACCTCGTCGGACTCGACACTAGAATACGCGTAAACCCCTACCTTCAGCCGCTATAATTTGAAGGACCCGGATCTGCAAGCAACAGGATCTCTACATACACAGGAGAGCCGCCCCGAAAAGACCAGACTTCTCCTCTCTGAAGACTGTCCGACTGTCTCTGAACAGTCCCTACTACGTCGTCGGAACCGTGCAATAGGGTCAGGTTCCCATCCTGACCCCTGAACCCAGTACTCCAAAGAAGCACGCTACCAATGGATTTACCATTCCTCCCAATCCACGCAGCCATCTGCTGATGCAGATGAAGGGTGGAGGACCGCACAGTTGAGCTGCTCGTAGTCTGGCCTCTCCCTCCTAAGCTTGTCTGGTATGGGTAGCCTTGTCCGGCATAGCCTTGGGGATCACAAAGGCCTTAAGAGAGACGTAATATTCGTACACTCACAAATCACAATATCTAACATCCTGCCTCTGAACAATATGAGAGGGAGGTAGCTAGAGGTACTAGGTAGTAGTCACGATATTCTACTACCAGGACTCACGGTCACATTTCTTCCACAGGAGAAAAGGTGGAGAACCCGATTTGCTCCACCGCTTCCGATTTTGAATGCGTCGACGAGGTCAAAGGTAAGAAGATTAATTAGCTTCATAAACTTTCTTGTTTTTGTTACATTATACGAATAATTCTTTCCATTTAAACCTATTATCTTAATTAGGATTTGACTCAGAATAGAGAAGTGCTTAAAATTCCACGTCCCACTCTAATGTATCCTAGCAGGGACAAGAACATAGGCAATTGTTTTAAGCATATAATATATACGTGTATAAAATATATAATAGATTATGTTTGCTAATGGAAATGGAGCTTCATTTTTTTTTAATATTTTATTTTTATTCTGTTTTTAATATGATACAAGTGATGAGGTGTGTTGCAAATGATGTTTTGAAATTCAGGTTATCCCTTGCTATGATCTAGCAGTTTCCTTTACCGAATTCTTTCTAGACAAACAACTATGTGGAATCTGCCAATTTTGCACTCGGTCAAATATTAAATCGGTCCTAAAAATTCAATCACAACTAATAAAATATAATATAAAAAATTTAATTCATAATTATAAACTACGCAAATATATATTTAGTTTTGTGCGTAATAATCCCGCTTTTTTACTAGAAAAGTTTTTTAATGCCGCTTTGTCCGAAAATGGCAACGCTGATGTGTCCTTTTACATCTCATAATCCATGAACATTGATAGAGTTCGTGGTTTCTTTAATATAATCAAATGTTAACTTGTCTCGATAATTTCCTGGATCTCATGGAACGTCTCTAAAGTTAGAGAATGTAAGTGTTAATTGTTGTAACTGACACCGCAGATCTCGTACAGAAAACCGGTCAAGTGCGAATCGGTTTGGCAAAAAAAAAAAAATTTCGTAACTAGTTTAGGCTGTGCTGTCGCGTTTCGTGCGGTGTGTAAGTAGCCGGTGGCCCATGCAGGTGGGAGGAGAAAGGGGGGCAGCGCAGATGCGCTGCCCCCCTTTCTCCTCTCACTACCTCACCTCATACCTCACTCACTACCGACGCCCATAGACATCTGCATAGAGACTATACAGATGTATAGTCTCTATGCAGATGTCTATGGGCGTCGGTAGTCATGAAAATGGCTACAACTGCTCGCTTGCCCCCCTATACCATAAAAAAAAAAAAAAAA
>LUGF01038293.1:0-13026 GCA_001625245.1 Calycopis cecrops
ATCTACGTCACCTCCAATGTCAAAATACAGTGACTGTGATTGGTGCTTCATATTGTCATAGGAGGGACGCCTCGCCATTTTATTTTCTCTTATTAAAAAATTCGCATTAAGACGTCATTGGTTTAACACAAAATATTATAAAATTTGTAAATATGTATTTTTGAATATATATTATTACATTAAAATAATCGCAATTTTACTGGCTATCTATATAATAAAATAATATCTTATTCAAGTCTACGCCGCAACATATACCTAACTGAGTTGCAGTCAAGATATTGAAGCGTAACTTCGCTGTTCGGAAATATTATAGTATAGTTTTAACTTATAATATCTTGTAAAAATGCAAGTATACTACAACTAATCGCATTTGCAGCTAGTTCATACAAATATATTTGAAATACATCCCTAGAAAATAAAAAGCTTACTTTTACTTAGTATAGAATAATTTTTGTACATTTATATAACAATTTTTGTAAGAGCACATACTGCATTGCCACATTGCTTGCATGCAGATGAATTGTGCCTGCACGACCTGAGAGGTACTTCTCGCTTACACCTGACCGGCGTAAGGTGGCAGCTGTGCTGTCGCGTTTCGTGATGTATATGCTCCGGTTGCTGATTCCCCGAGTTGTTTCAAAAGTCCATGACTTTAAGAAGAACAAACTTCTTTCAAAAATGTATTTTAGTTTTCGACGTAATCTCTATTTAGCTATCTACATTTTGTCCAAGGATTCATTAATTCATTATCTAAAATATTTTCTGTCAAATTGGCCTCAATTTGATCTTTTCGTCTTTTCTCCTCGGTACGCGTATTCATGATAAGCTTCATGAAATCTTTCCAGAAATACATAGTAAGTTCCAATTATAGTCTTACCTTGTTTCAAATAATACTAAATAATGAAACTAACCGTCTGGCTGTCCCAAGTTCACTCTACTGAACAATCGATTGTTGGTTTCTGTTGGTTGTCTGCCGTTAGAAGTAAACTAATTATATATTGTAGGCAGCTATTGTTATTTAAGGGTCAGAAATAGTACTAAAAACTTGATTGTAACAAAAATACACATATTTTTTTTTAAATTAAAATGAGTCGTTTCAATTTAGAGAGGAACATTATGACACGTAAATCTATTGAAGATTAAATTTACGAGTACTTATCAGTGCCGGGTGACCGGTGCTCTCGATGGGATCGAAATGTCAAATTAGACTAAGGGATTTTTAAATTGGCGTACAAGTGATTGGAGAATGGACCTTTCTCGTCACGTCTATCAAATTAAATTTGAATTTTCCTGCAACTCGATAAAATGTAAGCGTCTTTTGTAAACGATAGATAGAATAGTCGATCACTCAATAAGAAATTTTTACTCATGCCCATAGAAATTACATTGAATAATATGCTAATTTGTACATATCCGAAGTAAAATTTATGATTTAATGCATTAAGGCACTATCTCGTACCAAAAAATATGTAGAGATATTTAGCGAATTCTTAAGATGACTATCGTAGATAGATAAATTCAGATCATTTTTTAGAGTATAAACGACTTGCAAAATATTTACTCTTCATAAATAAATTACAATTAAATATTAAAAATGAGCTGCTCAATCACATTTTTACAGTTACGCTATAAAAAAGTGGTCGAGCAGCTCAATTGTCATCTCAGCTCAGCTTCAGCTCAAATAATCGGAGCTATTCGGAGACTAGTGACGCCAATTAGTTTCCGCACCTTTAATGGTAATTTCTTAACCAGCGCCAAATCCGCCCCAATAGCGACAGTTTTTGGCACAAATAATTTGACAAAAATAATAATTGTCAATCATAACTAAATAATTATAGCCTGTGCTCTTGAGTTGCTATGCTATGCTATGCTATGCTAATGTTATGCTATGCTAATGCTATGTTATGCTATGATGAGTTGATAAATTAAAGACTAGGATATGCTGCTCATGGTAGGTTCATATTTGCTGTTGAGTACACGTCCGCTACTCGTGACGATGTATCGAGCACTTACTAAATCTAACTTATAACTAAAATGTTAATGCAAGTGTGTGGATTACGAAATATACTTACTAAGATGCTTATGATGCGCTCTGTACACTGTACATAGCATATGTACCTAATGATGTATTTTTTTATCAACGAAAGTTACATAACTAGAGAGATTTTTGCTTTTTATTATATTAGTAAAAAATAAAATGTCATGTAAGAGGCTAGTCACAATTGGCTCATATTACTTACGATGTTATCAGCTCGTACGACTGCAGAGGGAATTGCTCTAAAACGAGATCGACCGAGTTCCGCCAGCTATCGTTGTGATTGGTCAAATATAAAATGTGACAAAAAATTCACGATTTATTTTATAGCGGGAGCATTAAATTTAGGGAAACTCCGTTGGTGGCTTCAATCTGATTTGAAAATATAGTATGAGTGTGGTTAAAGGCCTGCGCAGACGAGGGATTTTTGTCCGGAAATTGTTTGTACAGCGTACATACATTTAATCCCTTATTTATTACTCCATACAGTTGTAAGCGTTTTATTTTCGCGGACCGGATTTCGGATAAACCGAAAAATCTTTAGTTAACGAAGTCGTTAATAACAATCTGTGGTTACTCTAGAAATATTGCTTAACAATTTTTTTAGTAAAAGGTAGTGCCACGCTGCATGCATTCATGTAGCTAAATTGGGCCGGCAGGGGAAGTACCTCTCTCTTAGATGAAACCGGCGTGAAGATAGCTGTGCGTGCGGGTTTCGTGCGGTGTGTAAGTAGTCGGTGACCCATGGGGATGGTGGAAGTAGGGCAACGCATCTGTATAACCTCTATGTAGATGTCTGCGTGTTGGTCATCCGACTCCGACTGCTCCTTTGTCCCCCTATATCATAAAAAGAACAAATGATTGCTGGAACTCTTTATGAAAATCAACTATAATTTATAATTAAATTTCGTTTTCCTCCGAAACGACTAAACCGAATCCCATGAAATATTGTGTGCCTATTGGGTAGGTATAAGAATCGGCCAACATCTATTTTTCATCTCGATATTTTCACGGGATCGAAACTGACGCGGGTGAAACCGCGGAGCGCAACTAACCCTATAAATTGAATTATGCACGCTTGTTGATTTGGAGCGGAATGCAGTTCACAGTTCGTAGACTGTTGTTTGTCGTTCTTTCACAATCGAGCACGCCACTTTTGCCCTATTCCCCGCTTTTCAATGTAAAAGTTTCATTTTCTTTTGCATTGTTGGCATATTTATTCCAATTTCAATTGTTTTACAAAACTTCGTCGCATACAGTTGTGTATTACACAAATTATGCCTTCAGGCGTATTCTGTAATCTGGGTGCGCTCCGTAAATTGTATTTGGAAATTGTTAATTGTAAAGGCACACGGTGTGTGTTCTAGACATCGGCTTTGTGCTTCCTAGCCTTGTGGTATCTAAACCTCGTTCCGCACCTTACATTAGACTTTAAAGTGTGCGTTTATGCTGAAAATTATTGTTACCCCATTCTGTTTGAGTATTTTGGAAGAGGTAGTGCCATGCTGCATAGGAGGATGTAGTGAAGTGCATGACACTACATCCTTCTATGCAACGGAATTGGGCTGGAACGACCGGGGAAGCACCTCTCGCTCACTTGATACCGGCGTAAAGTGACAGCGTCGCTGTCGCGGTTTGTGTTGTAGCCGGTGGCCCATTGGGAGGGATGTTATGAGGGCAACGCATCTACGTAACAATCATGCGAAATCATCAAAAGGCTCCAATTGCTCGTTTGCTCCCTTATGCTATAAAAAAAACCACATATTACGGAATAAAATATAAATATTACGTGTGTGTATTTCTGTGTGCGTAACATGTCCCTAATATGTGTTCCGTGTGCACATATGTGAACAATTACATGTGATATTACTCGCCATTGAGTTTATCCACAACAATAGGCATAAGTAAGCTTGCTTAACACTCGACATTTTCAGTAAAGGATGTCAATTTGTCACAGCTCACAAAGTCGGCTTTATTTTTAGTTTACATATTTTAAGTTAGTCGCCAGTTTACATATTTTAAGTATATGTATGTATGGCGAGCGCAGCGGTGAAATTAATTAAAATTTGCATATGTAAGGTAAAAACAAGACTAATATTATCAAATACATAATATAACATATTTTAAGATTTACTGAGAATTACACGTGAGTCTGTGCGACTGTGTGAAGACTTTTTTAGTACAGACATTAAAAAATCATTAATAAAACTGTAGAAGACGTCCTTATGTCTGTGTCATGTGCGGATTTCACGCAAAAACGACTGGGCGGATTTTGATGAAATTTTTTTGTTAAATAGGTATTAGTCCTTGGTAACATAATGGCTATAATTTATCAATATATATAATGCTGAAATTGATATCTCGACTTGAAATACACTATTGTAGGGCACAATAACGGATTGACCATTCGACCACTCATTAACGTTACCATGACAACATATTTTCCAATAATTACAAGATAACGTCTGTCGTCTCAACCAGTAATTTACAAAACTGAAGTATACTTTAAAAATTAAAAGTGTAAAGTAAACATTGCAGTAATAAATATGTCGAGAGCGAGCACGCAATGTTAAAGAAAATTACTGAGATTTTCTGCAGCGGTAACTTACCTGCAGAGTAAGTGACTTGAGTTTAAACTCGTTAAATTATTTATTTTTCTAATTTTCTCTGTACTTTCGTTATGGCATCTTCTATATAACCTCTCGATGACTACCGACGACGCCAATAAGTAAACTATAGAGGTGGCGCAGACGCGTTTACTATCTCCTATTCCGTACATGAGCCACTTAAAACTTCACAAACCGCACAAAACCCAAAAAAAAAAATTACTTCCTCCTACATTCTTCTTATTAAATTCGTTGCAGGTCCCAAGACAGACTTAGCTTTTCTATCGGGCTTCTTGCGATCATATTAAAGGGTCAAGTGTGGATGCCGCTGCCTATCCTGGTGACACGAGTAGCAGCGGTGGGAACGAGTGGTGGGCCAAAGGAAAAAAAAAATATAATACGGGAGCTAACGTTTATGCACAACCACTAATTATGCTTTATCTGAGCCCCATATGTATCATTTATTTATCCACAAATTATGATGGATATTGTGCGACAGTTATTTATTACTGTTATATAAACGCTTTCGGGTGATTTCCATAAATCAATTTAATATTAATGCATTAAGCCAACGCGGGAGAGCTGGTAATAATAAATAGACGCTTTAGATTTGGATTTATAACATCCAACCAATAAGGACCGTGCACAAAACATAGAGGCAACACTTTTGCGTTACATTTGGCAAAAGTGCTGCCTCTGCCCTAGTCATAATTTTAGGAATTTAGTGCCATCAAAACACAATGACAATGACATATTGACATATTATGTCATATCGTACGTATTACGAAGTACCAGTTGATATACATATTATAGTTAGTGAATTTGCAACCACAAGGTTCCCTATATTGAGCTATTAGCTTGTATTGATCAACTACAAATCTGATGTTCTATAAAGAGAATACATTAAAAAAGATATTGTTTTATACGTCATTTTGTTTTAATAAACAAAACAGCATTTCAACTTAAAAAAAGATAAATATTATAAGACTTTTCACTTTTCGTATTATGATAGAGTTAAAAATATTAGACAAAATGTTGACGGACTAAATGACGAAGATAAATTCGTCGCATCATTTTATATTCCAAGTGTTATGAGACTTAATTGACTAATTTCCTTAAATAAATTATGTAGTCAGACAAGTGTCATCCTTTTTTGTTGTGTTGCTATTTATACCTAAGGGTGCTTTTATAAAGAAGTAGGTTCCCGGCGCCGAAATTGTCGGCGCCGACCGGCGCCGACACGTTTTGCAATGTTATCTTATGGGCTCACTTATATAGAAGCAGATTTTCGGCGCCGAAATCGGCCTGTAGTGACCATCATGTCGTCAACTTCATCGGACGATGACTTATTTATTATGGAAAATAGTTATTTAAAATGTTTGTATAATATATTAGTATTTATTATATTAGTATTATATTAATATATTAGTATTTTGAAAATGCAGGACAATGTATCTCGTGTCATACTCGTATAAGACTTGTGTTCATTAAACATTGTTTTTTCAAATAAATGTTAATATTCTTGGCAGTGCCACGATGCATGCATGTAGCAGCACTTGGGCCGGCACGATTGAGGTGTTTCACCATTAATAATAAACTTAAAACATGAAAAAATACCCATTTTTTTAATAATATTACTTTATAGAAAATATATTAAGTACACTGATATTATTACTTAATTACTATTTAGTTCTACTTGTAAATAATGCACGTTTTTTTAATACTATTTCCACTTTTAATTAACATACAAACTTTCACATCGTACTAATATTATACAATTATAATACTAATTTAATAAATACTAATATATTATACAAACATTGTAAATAACTATTTTCCATAATAAATAAGTCGTCGTCCGATGAAGTTGACGACATGATGGTCACTACAGGCCGATTTCAGCGCTGGAAACCTGCTTCTTTATAAAAGCACCCTAAGGTAGGTTAAGTAGGTAGGTAGAATAAATAGACCTAAGTATTTCTGAACAACACGAGTTACTCTACTGTGTTCGTTTTTTTATAGTATAAGAGGGAAAACAAGCAATCGGAGCCATTTTCAAGGCTATACCGTATAGATGCTAAACAGATGCGCTGCCCTCCTTTCTCCTTCCAACTCCATGGGCCACCGTCTGCTTACACACATTGCACAACACGCGACAGCACAGCTGTCACTTCACGCCGGTTTCGTGTAAGCAAGAGGTACCCCCCGTCGTGCCGGCCCAATTCGGCTGCATGCAAGTATGCAGTGTGGCACTACCTCTTATAAAAAGTTTTTTAAATTAATATTGTATGACCAAGATATTAGGTTTGTAAAACTATGCCCTCAGCCGTCAGCTATGACGCATCAAATATTTACATTACACATTACGTTTACATATTTGATAATGTGACAGCAATGAACATGCTTATATTTTTGATAGCTGTTATCGACATATTTTGCCACTGGAGATAAGATTTTGACATAATATTATCTCGTATGAAAGTTGTGACATATGATTCATACATTCTCGCTACAATAACTTTATTTAACAAGCCAATCGGGCCATACGTTGCTGTGAGTAAAATAGTATATCGCTGTCATTATCTATACGAAAAACCTAGCCTATCTTTTAAGACAGAGTGACATATTATGTGTGCAAATTTTTATTCAAATCTGTTCAGTATTTTAGGAATGCATCGCAGATAAACAAATTGACACGTACCTAATTTGTAAATTGTATTATTCAGATTAAATCGTTCTTGTCCGGAATGACTACGACGAGAATATAATCTTGAAAATATGAATATAATATGTAGTAGTGTAATAGAACTCATCTTTATTTAGAATAGCATATAAACCAGTAAGTATTAAAAAAGTTATAAAACTGTTTTTATGGTATTTATTATAAGCTTGGTCTGGTCATTGAGTAAATTATATTTTCAAATGTTTGTAATTAGTGAAAACTTTTTTTTTTCGCAGGTGAATGAGTTACGCACCGGTCCTCGGGGAGTGTAGTGACCCCGAGGACTGTGGGACTCCCGGCCGTGTGCCGGTTTACCCACTAAACCCCTGCGGCTCGTCCATCTCGCCGTTCGTTATTGGGGGCGCCATGGGATCGTGAACATTCTTCCACGAGGCCCCACGGCTTTGTCTTACGGCACCTTTATTTAATGTAAACTTAGCTGATTTTTGCATATTATATATTATATTCTGTTATTTCCTAAGTGTTATGATGATTGTTTGTTTCTCAAATAAAATAAAATAAACATAAAAAATATCGTGTCATAAATTAACGTAGTCGAATTGGGACCTTACCACATAATAAAGGTAAGTACGGCCAAGTCGGCTAATTCTTGCGATATTTCTCTGTCACTCGGCACCATCTGTTGTACCCTTATGGCTAGCCCTTAAATATTTACATAAACCAGGAAACCACAACGCGGAACACCCTATTACGTCATAACACCATGTGAAACTTAAAAACAAGTTTCAATTAAACACCAATTTACTCTTTTTTAAAAAGGTTTGCTGACTACGTTGTATGTCTTTCTTAAGTTCAGATTCCCTGGTTTTACTTTACAAGGTTAGTAAAAGGGTAAGCTCGTACTTTTAAAATTAAAATTTTTTGAAAGCATCTTTAAATAAAAAAATACGCAGCAAGCTCGATAAATAAGATATTTTTTCTTTTTTTATGGTATCGGGCCCAATTCGGTTGCATGCAAGCATGCAGGTGGCACTACCTCTTACTTAAAAAGTAAAGGTAACTAGGAACTCTCTGGATTACTTTTATGAAATAGGTAGTGCCACACTGCATGCTTGCATGCAGCCGATTTTGGACGACCGGGGAGATATTTTTCGCTTACATGAGACCTGCGTAAAGTGACTGCTGCGCGTTTCATGCCTTGTGTAAGTATCCTGTGGTCCAAAGAGAGGCAGTGGCAGGGCAGTGCATCTGTATGGCCTCTATGTGAATGCTTATGGGCGTGGGTAGTCATAACAATGGCTCCGACTGCTTGTTAGGCGCCCTTTACCATAAAACAATATGGGAACAGTCTGATGGGATATGATGTCTATATCTATAAACTATAGTCTTTTTAGGGTTCCGTATCTCAAAGAGAAAAAACGGAACCCTTATAGGATCGCTTTGTTGTCCGTCTGTCTGTACGTCTGTCAAGACCTTTTTCTCTAAAATGATTTGATAAATTTTTGTCAGGAGGTCAGTTACGTCTTGAGGCCTTGAAAAAATCACATTTCTAAGTTAACGCAATAAAAAGTTATAACCATTTATGCACAAATTTTGTATGAAAACGCACTTTTTCGAAAATTTATAGGGTACTTCCCGTTGAGCTAGAATTCTGAAATTTGGCAAGAAGTAAGACCTTACAGAATACGTATAGGAATAAATCAAAAAATTCGTAAATAAAATTTATAATCACTGGAAAAATCATTACCAACTTATGCATGTAGTTCGCTGCATACTAAATGTATGCAAGCACCCGCATATTTAAGTTAGTCAAATTGTCGCAGGGAAGTGTAATTTTCTCAACGTTTATTACTTTTGCTCATACCTCCCGTTCCTACGGAACCCTCGGTGTGCGAATTCGACTCGCACTTGGCCTGTTTTTTTATTTGATGTTTTGAGCTCTCATCAAGTACGTGATACAACTACCATGTGCTCCGTTTTAACGACGATTCTTCGATACTCGACAGTTTGCATGCGACATGCGAGCTATGCATGTGCCAATTCGATAGAGAAGTGTGGTAAGAGAGTAGTGAGGCCTATGCCCAGCAGTGGGACACAGCATGCTGATAATAATATTAATAATAATTATGTGCCGACTCTGATTCCCATCCTATGAAATATGCTGATGACAATGTTTACATTGTTTTCACAACAAGTCTTTAACAACAAAACAAATAAAGAATAAAACGATTTTATTACAATGTAATGAAATTGTACAATTTCTTTGATAACTTTTATTATTCAAGTCAGAAGTTTGTTGTAAAATCTTTTCAGTTGAGAGAAAACATCATAAATATGCCAACGAAAAGCTTCTAAGAGTTTGTGGACCTTCAAGTAGTTAACAAAACAATTTTTTTAATAATAAGCATATAAATAATAATTGTCCAAAGCATTCACGTTTTCTCAAATTATATATTTGTATTTGGAGTGAAAGAAAAGTATATTTGAAGTGAAAACTTGTTTGGCAGCCTCAGGAGAGGGCAAAATATTATAAGCGCCCGTCAGTAACATGCATCAGCAACATTCTACGTAGCATAGGAACTAGATGCACCTCCTTCGCGCTACAAGTATGTAGGTACTACTTTTTTATGTCATAGGGGGCAAACGAGCAGGTGCATTGTGACTAACGGCGGCTATAGACGTTCGCAAATCCAGGTGTTTTGCATTGCCGGCCTTTAAAAATTAGGTATGCTCTTTTCTTGTAGAACCTTAAGTCGTACCGGATCGAAAATGCCGAGGGAGACAGCTGGATGGTACGCGGTAAAAATGGCGTTTGTACTGCCCAGAAGTGAATTTAGGAACAGCGAGGAGGTGGGCGTGGGACTTCGAGTTCAGTCGCAATGTCCGAAGATGGAACTCGGCTGCTAGTATTTCCTCGGACCACTCCCGAACAATTCCTCGAAACACTGCTACTTGTACGAATACATGGTTATTTTCTAACACAAGCCAGATATTAAAACATTTATGACATGTTTGTTTGTTATTGTATACACGTAATTATTAAAATTGTAAAATATTGTGTATAAGTCATTAGTTGGAGATCAGTCGTCATATTGTTCGTTGAAAGATCCAGCTTTAAACCATTAAAAGCTGATGATGATGGTAAGTCATTAGATATAACGGCGTCGCGGGATTATACCGACTAATCGCGATGCTACGTATTATCATAATTCGTCATCAATACTACCTTTGGTCAAACTATTAGTAAGTGTTTTTTTGTTTAGCGGGGAAATGCATTGACGCACTACCATCTATTTTGGGTGGCATCCGATGAAGTGTGTGGGACTCGTGGATGAACCAAATACCCACTAAAATCCTGCGGGTCCCATCAGCCGCCAATACTGAGGTGCACCGGATCTATAAGCCACAGAGCACAAACTTTTGGCAAGTATGACTAATTAGTCAGTTATAAACATTTTATTCGGGCTATACACAGAGGCTTGCTGACATACTATCGAATCTAAGTGATATCTACGTTGCCGCATTTGATGTGACTCCTAAGTTTCCGGTGGCTCTTGGAATCAAGGAAAGAAATTGGAAGACACATGTATATCATTTTTTATATATCTATGAGCGTCGGTAGAAAACAAAAGACTGACTGCTCGCTATCCCGGATAATAAAATATAATATTATCACACATATTAATATTTATTATATTTAATTATATTATTACACGGATACGAAGTCAGAGTCAAACACTAGTCTATTCAAACATTTTAATTCCCTATTAAGTACTTCCATTTATTTTCTTTTTAATTTAATCTTTCAATACTCTTATAAATCACGCTGTACCTTCCACTCGGATAAAAATATTTAGAAGTTTACACAAGGGAGAGTTTGTAAGTGATTTACGGGGCTGTTACTTTCCACATTACTACAGGAGGTTATTTTATTAAAAAACCGGCCAAGTGCGAATCGGACTCGCGCACGAAGGGTTCAGAACCATGTTTACCATCATAAATCATCATCAGACCAAAATAATACAAGAAAACACTTTTATTGTATGAGGACCCCGTCTGAATATTTCTTTTTCATAGCGGCAACGGCAGTTGCCACTGTATATATACATAATTTGTGAAAATTTCAGCTTTCTAGCTATAACGTTCCACGAGATACAGCCTGGAGACAGACAAACAGACAGCCGAGTCAAATAATAGGGTTACGTTTTTACCTTTTAGGTACGGAACCCTAAAAAGTATGTAGGTGCTGCTTAGCTATTACTATAATAAAATTTCGACCAAGAAACTTTACTTGTTTATGAAATTTAGTAAGAGGTAGTGCCACACTGCATGCTTGTAGCCGAATTGAGCCGGCACGAACGGGGAGGTACCTATCGCTTACACGAAACCGGTGTAACGTGTCAGCTGTGCAGTCGCGTTTTGTGCGGTGTGTGGCAGGTGGCTCAAAGAGGTGAGAAGTACCTGCCACCTAATCTCATATTTTCACACATAATTACAACAAATCAATCTTATTGTCAATGAGATATGAAATAAAGGTATCTAATATGAGCGCTAATCACAAATTTATAAATGGAAATCATAAAAATAAATTTACGAAATTGTCGGAGTATTTTTTAAAATATCCTTGGGGTGTGGATCGCACGGGTCCTCCTATTCCATAATCTTCTTCTTGATAATTAATTATTCAATCCTATTGATTTATTCTATGTGTGCATTAAGTTTAAAGTAACTCAAGCGGCATTATCTCCGATTTTTAGCATTCGGGTGTTATTGAACACTGGGCATTAACCGCCATACCTGCCTTAGGATCTCTGTCAAAATATTATTTTGATTTAATTCAACGTAAGTTTATTTGTCTATTTGATATATTAATTTCATATTATATCGATTGTAGATCGCGTGATATCATACAATTATTTAGGGACATAATTTGTGAAAACGATTTATTCATACGTACCGTCTGTTCTGGTATTTTGCCAGTAATATAATACGAGAAGCAAGGATATATATATTATACGGCATCCAAATTTTATTTTCTTATATTCCTAATATTATTCATTCAACTCACTTGAGGTGATTTTTAAATTTCCAAATAACAAATAGTACCTACGAATCAGGAATTAATCTATTTGTTTAATAAATTGATTTGACCCATTATGAAACGATTTATGGTGCGTTGTATGATGAAATTTGAAGAGTAAACCTGTGATAAAGGGTGGAAACAGGTCTTAGGAAGTAAATTCCAGTTTCGTGTGAGCTGAAGACTCACTTTGACTTTAATAATCACTTTCGGTTCTGAGTCAAAAACGTATTCATCAATTCACGATATTTATCATAGTTATTACCTAACTGCGGTGAATACCTAAAGAAAGGCTGCAGCTTACACTAAAGGGGTTGTTATTTCCGTGTGCGTGAGCTAGTTTCGAGTGTTTGAACAAATCCATGTGATATTGCTCGCAATTATCTACAACAATAGGCTAAAGTAAGCTTACTTACTAGACACCCTAGGACGACATCACACATCGGCGATCGGCGATTTTGCTACTTCATCGATGCTGCATCACGATTTAGCGCCGATTTTTCAGTCGCGGTATCAAAATCGCGCGATTTAGCAACTGATCCGATGCTCAATACGTGGCAGTCGCGACTAAACCGCCGCGTTTGGCGTTTTTAAATGTGCGATAGGGAGCATCTGGTCGCTG
>LUGF01038303.1:7568-23406 GCA_001625245.1 Calycopis cecrops
TGCCGCGGACCACCCAATTATGGTGGTAGGTGGTAGATAACGAAGATTTTGTTTATTGATCTAAAGGTATTGGCATGGCTCGTAAGTCGTAGACCACTCGAGATGCTTCCAAGGACCGTATTTCAAATTCATGTCCATATTGGTATTTTGTTATTTATTCAATATAATCCTTTTCATATTTTTGATTTTATTCACTCCAGCATACCCATTCACGTCATTTCACTTGGAATGTTAACGGTTATAAAGCATACATATAAAATCGTTTTCCGTGTAACTAAATTAAAAAAGTATTGGTGTATAAAAAAATTGTCTATTATATTTTTGTTGTTTATAAAAAACAATGTTTAATAAATACGAAATAATTATATCCTAAAACTCCAACTGTGTATGTGTACCAATGGATATGACTGTAGAAATACATCACACATTTGGATGACGTGTTCAAATAATAATTCACAAAAACAATCAATTACAAACGAACTGTCAAAGAGGAAAGTCCCGAAGGGAAAACAGGTAAAACACGAAATACAAATTTTCGCAGCAAGCATGTGTGGAAAACACTGAATCTTTGGAAAACCACTAGGATACCGCACTCAAAAATCCTAGATGACTAATGCGACGTCATCACAAACACGTAGGTATGTATTCAATTCCTAGAGATGAGAGTTAAAACTCTTAGTCATCATCGACAGAAGTAGATTTCGACAAACTCTCCCACTGACTCCACCCCCGTATCCTCGTAAACAACAATTTACCTTGATGACTAACCAAACTCAAATAGCCATATAGAAAACTTCCCATTAGAGAAGTTCTACCTAACTTTATTCTTCTCCCTGGTTCTCATTGGTTGTTAAATTACAACACCTATTTGGCAATTGCACTGTAGCTGCGCTGTCGCGTTTCGTGCGGTGTGTAAGTAGCCGGTGGCCAATGGAGGTGGAGGAAGAAAGGATGGCAACACATCTGTATAGCGTCATATGCAGATGTCAATGGGCGTCGGTAGTCATGAAAATGGCTCAGACTGCTCGTTTACAGCAGTTCAGCTGACAGGTCTTCCACCCGTCTCTCTGAAAATAACTTAGCGTTTCTCAAATAAAACAATTTCAATATTCAATAGTTCAACTTAGATTAGATGAGTTATCAGTTATGTAGGGCGGCCGGAGATGCACACATTTTTTTAATATACCTGGTTCAAAGATTATATTATTAAAACTTCTTTGTATTTATTCGAACAAAACAGCTACATTCAGTCGCGATATCGTGTCGGATGGTGTGATTAGTTTGTGCGGGGTACGGACAGACGTCAGATTGTAATTAACAGTATATTAAACAGTCATATGTTCATTTATTATTTATTTTACTGGGTGAGCATAGACTGATGAGCATTCATCAGGATATGTGTCGCTCACGTCAGAATGCTCACACAGCGAACAAGACCCAGAACGTGTTAAAAACGTATTAAATCAACTTTGAACTGACCATCTTAACGCTGAGGAGAAGAGAAACCTAGAACCCCTTTGTAAACAATATGCCGACGTTTTCTATATTGATGGAGAACCGTTAACATTTACCAACAGAATTAAACATCAAATTAAGACTACCGACGAACTACCGGTATACTCGAAAACTTACCGTTACCCCTTCATTCACCGACAGGAAGTAAGGGAGCAAATTACAAAAATGTTAGACCAAGGTATAATACGACCATCAGACTCTGCTTGGAGTTCGCCTATCTGGGTAGTTCCGAAAAAGTTAGATGCGTCTGGAAAACAAAAATGGAGAATAGTGGCAGATTTTCGCAAATTAAATGACAAAACTATAGATGACAGGTACCCAATCCCTAACATAACTGATGTCCTTGACAAATTGGGAAGGTGTCAATATTTCACGACATTGGACTTGCGTCTGGATTTTATCAAGTTGAGATGAGCCCAGAGGACATCCCGAAAACGGCATTTAATGTCGAGCATGGGCATTTTGAGTTTTTGCGTATGCCCATGGGGTTAAAGAACTCTCCCTCCACTTTCTAAAGAGTGATGTATAACGTTTTAAGAGGCCTACAAAACGAGATATGCCTTGTTTATCTCGATGACATAATAATTGTCTTCTCTACCTCATTACAAGAGCACATTAATAACCTATAAAAAGTATTCGAAAGATTAAGAGAATCTAACTTCAAAATCCAGATGGACAAATCGGAATTCTTGAAGTTAGAAACCGCTTACTTAGGACATATTATCACGAAAGACGGCATAAAACCGGATCCGGACAAAATTACCGCTATTAAGAAATATCCACTACCCAAAACACCTAAGCAAATAAAACAGTTTTTAAGATTAATTGGCTATTATCGAAAGTTTATTCCAGACTTTGCCCGCATTACTAAACCTATGACAAAGTGTTTAAAGAAAAGTAATAAAATAACCTTTGACCGTGACTACATAGAATGTTTTGAGAAATGTAAGACTCTGTTGACCAATGACCCTATTCTTCAATACCCAGATTTTACGAAAGACTTTGTCCTTACTACAGATGCTTCTAATGTTGCTATAGGGGCAATCCTTAGCCAAGGTCCCATCGGTTCTGATAAGCCCATTTGCTATGCATCCCGAACCTTAACCCTTAATTGTGGACGTGAAAAATACTAACGCAAACATGGACGTGGGTCCCTGGGACCACCAAATATATTGCAGGTGTAATAAAACTTCAACAAATTATACTTTGAACCTACTTTTTATTTCTAATAACAGCCTTTCTTGCATATTTTTATATTTAATAGTAACATCACATCAGCCGGAGCTGTATCAGTCTTAACTAGTACTTTTTATAAACTACTATGCTTTTTCTTACGACAAAAACAAAAATTTAAAAAAAAAATGAAAAATTAACAAAAACAAAAAAAAAATCTTTTCTTTAGTAACAAAAATAAACGTTCCTATAACTTATATAAACAAAAATTTTAATAGTCCTCATAAAAAAAAACTGACAATAGACTTAGACAACTAAAAATCACACGCAATTTTTACATATTGTTTTGGTGTAAGTCATGCATATGGGTTATTGAATTTAATATTTAATTAGTATGATTTTTTAAGTCATTATGTAGTGAAATAATTTGTAATTAATTAATACTTTATTTTAAAATATTTTTTTTAATATAGGTACGTATTTTTATTCAAGAGTCACGTGACCAGAAACGATTGACGATGACGTAACAAGCAAACAAATCATCAAACAAATCATAGAGGCCGCATTCCGAAATCTACTGATTAGTGCCGACTGGGTATTAGTTAATCACTTTATAATGTGACTTATTTTATTTTCTATTCTGTAATATGCACAATAAAGTATATTTCATTCATTCATTCATAGTACTAATAACTTGTCAAATTTCTAGCTCAACTTTATGGATTTGTCAACTGTAAAAGTTCTGAAACTCCCTGAAAACGTTCTGTTGTCTTATTTGTTTTGTCACGCTTAAACACTGGCCCGGAAATTATAACAAAAGATTAAATAAGCTAATCAATCGTCTGCATTTCGATAAGACTTAAAAAGGAGGAAGCGTATTTTCGAATATATTTTATTTTTCTTTTTAAACCCAAAATCGTTTATTACTGAAATAAATAAGCATAATATTTTTATTGAAAATACAAATTTTCGTAAATATACCTACGGTTTATTAATATACCTATTATTATAGGTAGACGAAAGCTGGTATAGTTTTAGGCATTTCTTCGCTATCACACAGAATAGATCATTAATAAAAATCGGCCCTGTTGCCTGCCCTGCCTAATTAGATGGTTGAACGTCACATTTTAATCCAAATAGCAACATTTGCAAACATCTTCGACTGCTATCCGACAATGTTTAGCTAATTTAATATTAGATTAGCTAAATAAAGCTACTTTTAAAATATACCGACAGTGACGATTTGTCGAATCATTAGACCAGACTTTCTCTCGTCCACACGAAACCGGCGTAAAGTATATGCCGTATAATGTTTGTAGACTTCGCGGCTTTATCAGTATCGCTTCCCACACGATCTTACATAAGGCACAAATATGAGAGGATTTCCTTGTTCGCACCTCTGCTGTATCCTCGAGTTTATATTATTTAAGTGTTGGAACTGTGTCACAAAAGTTCTATTTGTTTAAGAAATGGCGGTTGTTGCTATCAATCCTTAGTAACAAATTCGTACACTTGTCGTAAACTTTTTTTTAAATACTTTCGGATTAACTGTAGGCACTTATAGTATATGTTTTATCAACCTTGTACATTTATATATATCCAATCACGAATATTCTGGTAGCGTGTTTTATAATGATAATCGGAAGTGTATGTAGCAGTTAGTTTAACGTACGTGTCGCGAGCACTGACGTTCCGGAACCCTAAAAATATTTTGCGATGTAAGCATCATCTTACAGGACTTTTCAATGCAAAATGTAAAGTGATTTAAGGAGAATAATATTACGAGTTCTTGAAGCTTTACGCAACTTGATCTGCGCAAGAAAATAGAACGTCGGGAGTGGAAAAAAATAATCTAATTCTATTTTGGATTAAATATGTAAAGAGATCGTGGAGTGCCAGATTACGCTTAGTGCTTTCTTCGAGAAAATTCTTTGATTTTTTAAATTAAAATATTTTTCTATTTTAATTCAAAGAACATATTTTGCCTTTTTGCTTGTGAAATGTATTAAGTAACAATATTAACACACAACAGAACGGCGAATGTTTCCAATCCAATTTCATATCAGCCTTTAAAGATAAGAACTAGATTGGTAGAGTCTTGTTGTTTTTTTACGATAAGGGGTCAAACGAGCAGTTCGAGTCTTTTTGTTTTACTACCGACGCCCATCGACAACTTCATAGAGGTTTTGCAGATGCGTTGCCCTCCTTCCTTTCCCCCCATGCGCTAGCTGCAACCTGTGGGTGATGCGAGCTGTGCTATCTGTCACTTAACGCCAGTATCGTGGCGAGAGGTACCTCCCCGGTCGTGCCGGCGCAATTCGGCAACATGCACGCTGCAACGTTACTATTACTTTTACTAAAGGTAATTATCTCATACATCAGATAGGTAGAAGGCTACCGGTCTAGGCTACAGTTCTATACCTATGTGACTGTAAGTGCTACCGACGCATGTCCTCCACCACTGGAGGTTGAAGCCACACGCTACCTGACCTTGATGGAGCATCTGGACTCTCGTATCAAAACGTCAGAGCGTAGCTGGACCTACGTAAAGAACCTGGATTCCGCTGCCACGGCACGTACATCTTATTAGCGTAACATGAAAATTAATAAAAAATCTATTCCATAAAACAAAGTTTGTAAAATTAATTAAGCTGAATGCGGCAGGATCTTTGTCTATAACAACATTAAAAAAGAAATTAAAAACATCAGTGCGGTGTAACAAAGTTTAAAAAAGCCGGGCCCCTAACCGAATTACCTCGGCCGGTCACCGGGAACACAAAAATTAGATTCCGGAACATGCCCCTTTGATTTAAGTAATAGAGTTCATGTTTCGACGGGCAACGTAAGTTCGTTTCAACAATTTTCCGTTCGTTTTAAAACGTTTCAAACTGGAAGTAGCTGGATGCTTATACGTTTACTGATATTAGTTACTGATTAATGTCCTCGACTTTGTCTGCGCTAGTCGACGTACGAACCCCATCTTTTATTTTTTTTAAAGTATGGGCACATACGCAGCTGAAGCTATATACATGCCTGTGGACGCCCATAGACATCCGCATACAGACTGTACAGATGCGTTCCCCTACTTCCTCCTCCCAATCCGTGGGCCATTTATTAAATTAAGAGCAACTTATGTAAAATAAAAAATATAATAATGTAATAAAATAGTATTTAGCCTGGATGTTGATGGCTTTCCTCAATCCGGTATTTAGTCGACTGAGTCCAAAACACTCAATCGGTCCATTTTGTTCTAGCAACTATAAAGCGATATCACTTATTACTTGTGTTCGTTTATGTTTCGTTAGGAACATGTGTGGTTGTTGTTGTTTTGGAAATCTAAAAGAAGGCTCTATGATCTATCCGATATTACATGAATTAGCACACATTTTTTTTTTAAATTTGCTTATAAAAAAATTATTTGAGCAGTGTTTTGTGAGCGCACATTTTTTTTTTAAATTTGATTAAGAAAAAAGTATTTGAATAATAATAATAATAATAATAAATACTGCTGGACCGGTTCAGTCGAGGGAGATAGAATCTACGCTGAGGACTGAAGGTCGGTGCAGCTTCATCGATATGAGAGGTGAACTCACCTGGAGCGTCGAACCTCTGTACTTGTGGTCGATAGGGGGACAGACCCCCCCTTCTTCCCAGACTAATGGGAGAAGGCAAACCGGACTTATTGCGATTAATAGGCTATGCTATTATTATCGTGGCCGAGGGTTCCGCCACAGGATTCCATTTTTGAATTCCGTACATTGCATACTTGCTAAGACCTATATTTTTTTATGAATGGGCAGTTGTCATTTTTTCATTTAGTCCACATATTTATTAGTGGCCAGTTCGCATTTTTTTATTTATTCTGCATACTTACTTTCTTTATCACAGTGTGCGAACTACGAAGGTATATATCTCTTTGTTGTCTTCTTGTCATAAAAACCCGGAAAAAAAAAATTGTTGTCTTCTCTTGACTTAAAGGTCTTGGTTACCAGGTCATAAAAACCCAAAAAAGAAAAAAAAATGGTTGTCTTCACCCAGCTGTCAGTTGTCAGTTTCATCTGTTCAGATTCCATTGACGAAGTTATTTGTTTATTTTGATATTATGATCGATAAGGTTTTTGAGTAAGAAATATGTGGGAGGAAGATGCTAGTGGCTCTAAGGCATTACACGAATAAAACATAACTATTACTGGCGTAGTAAGTTAAAAAAAAACATGACTATGGACTCTTGGATAATACCTACTGCAATTAATTAATTAATTATCTCAATGAAAAAAGAAACAAAAATATAGAGAAAGAACAAATAACTTTTTTGCACAAATATTTTATATTTAGTAAGCTTCCGCCCGCGACTCCGTCCGCGCGGATGTCGGTCTTCGCGTGGATGGATTTTTTTTTTCTACGTATTTTTCCAGAATAAAAAGTATCCCATTTTCATCACACGTTAGTTATCGAACCGTTAGTTTTCACGTGATGCCTGAACATACAGACAGACAGACAGACAAAATTTTTTTTAATCGCATATTTGGGTTTGGTATCAAAATGGAATGGAAGGAAAGAAAAGGCTTTTAAATATTTACATTAGATTATTGTTTTAAATATGATATACAATATGGTCAATGGGTCATTGTGTCAGTTTGAAGCCCGTTTTAGGTGGCGGCTTTTTGAAAGATTTAGATAGATAGAGAAAACACATAATGTAAAAACAGTGAATAGTCCAAGAGCAGGTTGGAAAAATATTGACCGATCGAGTAAGAGTGTAACAAATGTTTTTTTAAAAAATTGTACTTATATCGAGAAAAAATAGTACCATTGTATGTCCGGGCAAACCTTGTTTATAAGTCTTAAATATATCGTCTCCGGAGCTATTTTCGCTATAAAATGATTAGATCCTGTCAATAGTCAATTAATTAATTAAAGGTCATTATTTATTTGAGGATTGTATATCAAGGGACAAATTATATTTAAAATTTGTTGTACATATTAACAAAACACTATACCCCTGGTTATTTGCGTATAATATAATAATAATATACTTTATTTGCTACAAAAGTAATACTTATAAAAAAATTCTAATAGCACATTCCATTTAAAGTTAAATGTTACTACATTTAACATTAAATAATAAAAATCAAAAATAGCCAAAGTATATTGCGAAAATGTAGTTTATAAAGGTAAAAGATATAATATAATATAATATATACAAATGAATGGCAACATAAATAGACACAGTGGGATATAAAATACAAATATCTCCGAGAGATTGTTTTGTTTGATTTACTTACATAATTAGGTAGACACAAATAAAATGTTTCATCATAATGGTGTCAAACCGTGGTTTCCGTATCCGTATTGGTGGAGCGCGAGTGAAGGCATCAATTGTTGCAGACTAGGTATATTCTAAAGCAAATCATGAATAGATCTAGTAGCCCAGCATAGTAAAGCTTGTAATCATAAACCATTACCGCTCTTTGAGCAGTAATTGTGAAAAGTTTGGCTTCAGATTTAAGAAATTAAGCTACATTATTTCTTTTACATTAATGCATTGATCTCATGAGCAATATTTCGTTTTCAATTTAGAGCCAACCTAAGACTTTGGACGATAATTTCGTAGGTGGTATATTATTTATACTGTTTTTCATAATAATAAATATGTGATATTAAGTTCAGGGTATGATGTGCGACGGGGACGACTGCTTCAATGCATCCATTAAGAGGTAGTGCCACACTGCATGCATGCATGTAGCCGAATTGGGCCGGCACGACCGGGGAGGCACCTCTCGCTTACACGAGAAATACTGCAATTGACTTCAATGAAAAACAAATCACCATTTGTTAAATATAGTCGTATGCATACTATGTATAGGAATAATATAAACATACTTCTTATCTGCGAAAAATGTTTAGGTATTCTTAGAGCAGATTTTACATGATTGTGTATGTGAGCACAGTTAGTATTACGTAGAACTTGCAGAATATTTTGTAGCTAGACAGTATATAAATAACAAAACTAATTGGGGGCGATGTTAAAATAGTATTAGAACACTTTTCAATATTTTTTAAGCTTTTGTCTATCCGTTTGTCTGTTTCTCTGTTTGTCCAGGCCAATCTCCAAAAGTACTAACTAAGCCTGAGCAACATCTAAAATACTTTACCGTAGTATAATCACTCATTACCATGTACTTACTAAGTGTTTATTAATATTTCAATAATTTGTTATTTGAAAGGCTTTTAAGTGCCTAACATTAGTTAACTATTAGTATCTACTAGTTAAAGATAATTATTGATAGACAATTGGTAAAATTTAAACAAATGCTAACCTATTATTTCGTACGATTACTCGTAAGTTGCAATCTGTAGCTAGGATTATATTTTATAGTAAAGACAAATATATTTATATAAGATGACTCCGAAATAAATATTAATAAATATACCAAGTGTTCATATTTCAAATCTTTCACCCAGCTGGGATAGAAATAATTAGGCAGTGATAGTCTAGGGTTTTTAGGGTTTTTGGTATAAAATCGATGGAATCCCCAAAGTATTTTCGACGACACTTTGGTTGATTCTTTCGAGCTTGATATTCAGGTATTAATTCCTATATAGATATTGAAATTGATGTAATACTGCTGCCACACCGGCGGCTGACTCGTGTTAGACGATATTTTTTTGACAAGCCGCTGTTGTGACCGCAGCATTACGAGATGTAAATAAGGCTCTTAGATAATGCCATCTAGATTGTTGATTATTATTTTGTTGTTCCAGTGAATAATATATATTTTTTCCCAATTGATGTGTTGTTTTATTTTGATATATCCAATGCTCTAAAATCTTTGCGATTGGTCACGACCTCAGAGCATATAACCTATGGAGTCGGCACAGCTGGACTTTCTCCTCTGCCAAAGTACATTGGCCATATGGCCATATACGTTTATGAAAATTATGTAGTTGACGTTCGACTGGCCGCCATTTCATATCGAATTAATTAAATGAACATTTTTGAACATAAAAAATCACAAAATTAAAGCGAAAGAAACGAAATTAAAGACAATAAGGTCAGTGACTTAATTCTGAAGAGTTTTGACCTAACACACTGAAAACTAAAGAAAAGTTAATATTGTCCAAATGACTGGTTTTTTCAAATTGCATATTTAAATTTAGAAAAAGAATTTAATATACCCGGAGAAAAAGAAATTAAATTGAAATAAAAAACATCAGGTTAGTAAGTAGGTAATTAATTTTATTTTAAAGCATTAACAACATTATTTTTAATTATGATAACCGTTGCGTTTTGTTTCTTCTTAGCTTCTTTTATTCGGTCATAGAGGGTAATAATTTGTTTACCATTTTCTTTAACCTTTGCCGTATTACATTATATTGATGGATTGTTAAGTCAGCATCTACCATAATACTCAGTGCTTCATCAACCCACACAGTCACTCGAAAGCTCTCGCTAATAATTTTGTTACGTGCGCTTTTGAGAGCAGAACTTCTCTTAGGTAAGCTTATAGAAAGTTCTGTGATGTCTGCTTTTCGAAGGTTACATTCATGTGCAATAGTAATTTCTTCAGGGCTAGTAGACGATAACAAGTTTTGAACTTTGCGTTTTTTAAATAAAGTAATATAAAATAAAATCATTGTTATAGTACTTAGGTATGTTTCACAAAAGCATAGGTGTAATGACAAGTTGGCACCTAAATTATATTATCATCCATCCTTCCTAATGACAGATACGTCCTGCAAAGCATTGCTAATTTACGAAAACACCTTCCCAAATTGACACGGATATAATTATATGGTTTAAAAAATTGTTCACCATTGTTTTATACAAGTAAGCGAGTGTGTTATAGATTGAAACAACTTCGAGACCCCTCGCCGCACAACCACTTATAGCCATTCCTCCATGCGACGTCCCGGTCGGATTTCATGTCGGGGCGCGTCAAACAGCTATCGCGTTTCATGCGGTGTGTAAGTAGCCTGTGGCCCATGGAGGTGGGAGGGGAAAAGAGGGCAACGCATCTGTATAGCCGCTATGCGGATGTCTATGGGCGTCGATAGTTATGATAATGATTCTGATTACTCCAAACAAAAAAAAATTGAGCAAGATCTTTTACATTACTATAAGGTACGTAGCTGTTGTATTGAATGTAGGTAAATATATAAAGCCGTTGGATTTGCGATGCAAGTTTCGTTCTTTTCTAGCTGCATTTTCAATTCCACACCTTTTATAGCGAGACGATTCTTGAAACGAAATCCGTGTTTTGCAGCAAATATTTCGTTTATTGCCTATCTGTGTCCCGCGGTTACACGTGTAAAATAAATATACCTATATCGCTTATTAACCTAGACTAGAAATACTGAACGATCTTAGCGATAAAATATAACAAGCATTGTAATTTAAATAAAACTACATTTTATACCGTAACTTTGTATTTTATGTTGTTAGACATAAAAAAGGCATCGGTTCAAACTAATCCTTTGTTAAATTTCGATTTCCCGTAGAAATGAGCGATTTTACCGCAGTAAAAAGTGGTTTTGATAAAGTAAAAAGTGAATCCGTAGTTTCGGAGATTAGCCCGGACAAGCAGACATACAGGCAGACAGAAAAATTAAAAAACAAAAAAATTTAAAAGTATTCTAATACTATTTTCATTTGCAAGACAATAATTTGAAAGTGATCATCGTATCAGGCGTGACAGTTTAATGCATGATATTTATATAGCAAATGATAGGACTTGAATCTGCAAGTACTTTTATTGTGTGCCTGTACTCCCACTAGAAGGTAAACTTGTTTTCCTACATTATAGTTGCAATGACAATATCGTGGGAGTCAAAATGGTTCCTATCTTATCAACGATGATGGTAACAGTGTTAAATAATATAATAATAATACTCTTTATTTCAGACAAAGTCCATATTACAAAAAAAAAAAATAACATTATAAAAACAACAAAACACGACAAATACTACAATACAATACAAATTTACAATAATTAGGTGTTAGTAACAATTTTTACTTATAAATTATGTTAATAAATTACATGTATAGTATTATTATTTTATTATTTTCTCTTCTAACACATTCAACTCGTGAATTGCACTGATTAGATAGAAGTAAACGTACAATTTCCGTCCACTGTAGGCTACACGCAGTTCCTCTTCGTCCGACGTTCCAACTCAAGCTTTAGCTGAAGTCTCTCTAATTCTAATATCATCTAATGCCCCAATTTACACGTATTAACTAGTTAACTACTTAATACGTGTAACTAAATTTTAAGTGGTTAATTGCATGTAAGAATTTCCGAATTTAGTAACGTCCACAGTTGAATTTAGTAGCAAGCTGCAACTTAAAGTAAGTTAACAACTAAAATTCTGTGTTTACATGCAACTAATCACTTTAAATTAATAAGTTGCATGCGATTCAAACGAACGAAACATGTAAAGCACTAGAAACATATACATAAGACACACTCTAGAATTCTAATGTAAAAGAATTTTTCAAACGAGTCCAGTAGTTTCGAAGCCTTTTCGATTAGTCGGTGTCCGACCCTCGATCCTATTAATCCGACTTGGTTGCTAGGTAACCTATCTCCTAGTCCAAACTTAATTAGTAGAATAATAAAGCACCATCCTAAAGTATCTATATTTTTGAAGTAAAACTTCTATACGCGCGCTTGACATGGTGAGAGCTTAGGGTTGTAGAAAAAATATCGATATTTATGGGCGATATTTTTTGTAACGATATATCGATATTTTATTACAATTCCGACATCCCTATGAGAGCTGGCGAGAGCGTTACAAAAATCACACATCATGCGAAGTTGTCATTCAAATTCAAAATTCAAATTTGAGTGAAACTTTTTTGTACTTATTTAAAAAATAAATATCATATGACATTGTTGTCATTGTAACTACGGTACTTACTTACGTAATGAAAATCAATAATTAAGTTTTACTTTAGTTGTGTAGTCTAAAGCACACACTTTTTTATAGTATAAGGGGACAAACGAGAAGTTGCGTCGGGGACATTTTCATAACTACCCCCAAAGGTATAGAGGTTATACAGATGCGTTGACCTCCATCTGTCTACCTCCTCCATGGGCCAGGACACTTACAGACCGCACGAAACGCGACAACACAGCTGTTTAGGCCGGTATTGTGCAAGCGAGAAGTAGGTTCCGGTCGTGCCGGCCCAATTCGGCTGAATGCATACTACCTCTAAAGTTATTGTATCCTAATCACATTATCTCCTTAGCCCGTGTACTTGAGAATCTAATTAGCGTATAAAAATTCACAGTATCGATTGAACAATGCCATTGCAACGTAGCTCACACGTTAAATACGTTCACACAATATTAGCTCCTAGTTGTATAGGAATAGGTGTCATAATGGAGAGAGTGTATATTTTAATACCGCCAGTGTTAAGCACACTGTGGAATTAAATATGCCTGTGCTTCCCCTTCCGCCCCTCCGCGCTCCTGTTAATCCTCACTACGGTAGCAAACTTTATTAGCACAAACATGACGTCATCGACGCTATTTTATATTGCCAGTGTTCTTGAGCATTCGTTATAAATGTGCAATCCTGTGGAATTTAATTGACCCCTTTCACCTCTCGCTCCCCTTGATACCTCAGTAGGGCCAACAAGCTCTTAGCTCGTACATGACGTCATCACGCCTGCGCTTACCTTTCCATTAAATAACATTTTATATTATTTAAAATACACACCTAAAGTTTATAATAACGCAATACAAGTTGAGTATTGTTTATGTTGATTATATTAAGTATTGCAATTTATTATAACTACTTAGTCAAATGTTTATAGCGGAAAACAATTTATGTTAATATAAGATGTGTTTGAGAAACGAGGCATTCCACAAGGTTACATTTTGGGTCATATACTCTTTGTTATTTATATAAGTAATATTCCATATCTAATTAAAGATATAACAATAGACACCTTAACTGTATAAACAATTAAGCCTACCATTTTAAAGTCTTTCACCATCCAACCTAAACCATAACTTATACCTAACTTTTATTGCATTCAAGAGAGAAGTGCACGCCGTCGGAGGACGTCGACGGACGCGTCCCGTGCGCGCGATATCGCCGAAACGAACCACACACATCGAGGCGCACGCCCGTACGCCACCAAATAAATTCATACAAAATACTCGAAGTTTTTTTAGCGATATTTAATATGAGAAAAACATCCGAGTACTATAATTAATAAAAACAAAAGTCAAACAGGTTATTTCATATTCAAAATGTAACTCGTTTGCTGGGCAATTTTTATTTTTTTAGCTACATACATAGTACCTACTTACATGGAATTATTTGTACAGTATTTTAGTCGCTCACTTAGTAATTTCGTCGCTCAGTTACATTAATCGCAGCTCACGTTTTGTAAGCTCGTTTTGAAATTTATTATTGGCCAATATTCGTCGTTAGTTTAGTTTATTTTTCGCTCACTTATTTTTTTACCGCTCAAGTTATTGGAATTTGGTCGCCACGACAGGGGAGGTAATTCTTGGCATGATACATGGGAATTAAATTGTTGCGTTTCGTGATGTCTGTGAGCAGCTGATGGCCCGTAGGATGGTAGAAGGAATGGAGGGCAACGCATCTATACCTTAAAAAAGAATTTTTAAGTAAGTGATATTATTCCAAGGCTGATTGACATTGTTATATCAAAGGGATTACGAAGAGCCGGGGCTACACAAATATACTGTGTATAATATTCATGTCAAGATCCTCTCGTATACATTGAATTGTTTATTCCAAAAGGCCTAGCGAAAGACTTTTGGAACGTTTGTATTATCTCTTACAAATATGCGATAAACATGAAAGTATGCAAAGTATTGCTTGTATCGTGGTTGGTATACAAGCTACATACTGTTCGTATTTTGACCGACGAGGCCTTCCGGAGTCATTGCCTCAAGCACAACAGGAGCATTTGTAAGATTTTTAGTTCAACAGTCTGTTATTGACACGTCTTATTCTTATCACCCGCTTACCATGCTCCGTTTATCCGAGCCCTGTACCGCGTGCGCTGTGCGCCTGCCTGTTCGTCGCATAATATAATAATGATCAATTCTACTCATTTCTTATAATGTATTCATGCATGTAGTCATATTGGTATGTACGATTGAGGTGGATCATTCAAGTTTTACGTAAGCAGATTCTTGGTAATGTTGAACCCCCCTCCCCCATCCCTCTTGTCAGAAAAAATCAGTACATATAATTTTACTTGAACTTGCGAAGAAATAAGCAAACCTTCCTCTGGGACCCAGGGTTCCTCCTTCGCGGCACTCAGAATATCATATTGTATCTTTAACTCTAAACAATAAATTAATCCAACACTTAGACTTAAGGTTATAATAATCCGAATACTATAAAGCAGTATAATCTTTTTGAGGATATATTAGTTACAGTACGGCTTTAAAGTAGCTTAGACGCATCTTAAAAATACATATCGTAATTACGACGGACGATTTGTTGTCACAATGCCGCTTAAAGCGAGTCCTGACTTATTAGGCGATTCATATCAAATGGCTAAACGTCGATTTTTATCTTTAGAAAAACGTTTCGAGAAGGATGCTAACTTTAAAAATATGTACATGGAGTTCATGTCGCAAATTTGCTTGTATACTGTTAAAAGTCTAGTCTAGTCATAGAATAGTTGTATTATTTGTGTTGTTTATATAAATATCATAAAAATCCTTGGGAATATAATATGTTAAAATATGCTAAATTTATAAATTTTATCTATACTAATGTTGCTTAGGTAATCAAATCATTAACACCGAGGTGGCCGTGACATGCTTGTACTCGTAATGACGAATGTGCATGTTTTTCGCGAGTCAGGCTAATTATTTGCCCAATAAGCTGTCGGCAAATTCTAGGAACTAAGTTCGCTACACCAAGGTCATCAAAAATCTCACTTCAATAGCTTTTATATTAAAGAATTTCATCCGTATCACCCTCTTCGGGATGGAATTTTTCAAAAATCCTCTCTTAGTGCTCCACTACACTTCATGAGGAATCTTCACTCCAAGTTTCAACTTTCTACGCTCAGTAGCTTTAGATGTACGTTGTCTGTCAGTAAGTCAGTAACGGGTATGGTAATGGCGGCGGCGGCGGCGGCGGC
>LUGF01038343.1:1182-13862 GCA_001625245.1 Calycopis cecrops
TTGTCATTTGTGTGTGTTTGACGTTTGTGTTTAGGCTTCGATTTTCAGAATGTTGTTTGTTGTAAATAAAAATCAGAAAGTATGATGTTGTGATAAATATTAAAGTGATATGGTTTTGCTGTTACACGTTTTATTTAATTAATAAAATATGGAAGATTTAACAGTTTCTATTAGTCAATATGAAGATCAAGTAAGCGGCAATAGAATACTGAACTAGTTTTGTAAATATAAAAATAAAACTTTATGTACATATTACCTACATATTTTAAATAATACTTTTAGCTGCTGATGGTAAAACAAGCCCTGGACAATACAAATGATGAAACTGAACGTGATTCTTTACTAGCCTTACAAACAGAATTAGAAGAATTAATAACACTAACTAAAGAAAGCTTGGAGGCCCAAAATACTAATGCAAACGATTCACTAGCAGGTCAATCTAGTAACAATGATGACCCCAATGAAATGGATGAAGAATATGCTTTATTTATGGTAAAAAAAGTACTCTTATATTTGATGGTTGTGGGCTGTGGCTGATCATGTAGCATAATGTTTAGGATTGTTACTATATTTTTGGGCCTTAGTTGTTATTAATTTAAAATCCATTTGCTTATTTCAAATTCCAATGTAATGAAAACTTTCAATTATTAACGATCCCGGTACCGACCACGTGTTCGTGGCCTGTTTTTGAAGCGTCAATGTACGTTCGCGGTAACCGAAAGGTTAAAGGTGATGATATGGTGCAAAATTGTGTGTTAATAGGTTTTCAGAAAAATTTAATGTACCAACCAAGACATTAATCCTAAATGGATCTGGTAGATGTTTCTTTTAAATATCTCGTGTTTGTAATAGAATCCTTTGCATTTTTATATGCTGTAAAATATCCTATGTCTGTATTAGTGTAAAACTACATTTATATATTTTCTTGTTGAATATTGAATTTCTATGATTTTATTTTATTGCAGAAAGAAATGGCAAATACCGGAGCATATGAGCAGGAAAATGGTAATCAGGAAAATAGAGAAGAAAAACAAGAAGGTGAAAATGATGATAGTGATATAGAAGTAAGTTATGTTCGTCTTTTGTACTTGATCCTGATTGAATTGTATTCTGATTGGAGTATATTATATTTAATAGACTTTTTTATATAACCCTATAAGCAACCGTCTAAAATTAGACGGTTGCGGCACACATTTATCAGGCGAATTAGGTATAAGTTGATAATGATTTTTTCAATGATCTACATATAATTTACTAGTTTTCAGATTTATTCCTATATATGTGCTATAAGTTCTTACTTCTTGCCAAATTTTACAACTCCAGGTCAACGGGAAGTACCCGATAATTTTAGGTTTTCGACAAAGTACATTTTCATACAAAATTTGTGCATAATTGGCTATAACTTTATATTTCTTTAACTTAGAAGTGTGATTTTTTCAAGGCGTCAAGACGTAACTGACCTTCGTATTTGATAAAAATTTTAGCTTAATCCCTTCACACGTTTTAGAGAAAAAGGTCTTGACAGACGTACAGACAGGCGGACAACAAAGCAATCCTATAAGGGTTCCGTTTTTTCTCTTTGAGATATGGAACCCTGTGAAAAAGCAAAATTTAGATTCATATTTCAGTCAATTTCTTTAAATTTAAAAGCACCACCTATTGGAGCAGACTATTCATAGATGGTTACAAAAAGTGCAGCTTTATAAGGTTAAAAGAGACATATGCAAGATAAGATAACAAAATTTGGTTGGGTTAATTATGCTTTTATACTCATAATTAGGTAAAAATATGAGTATACAGGTAGAAAAAAAATCACAGTATATAAAAAATATATTTTGCTCTTACCCCTATTAGGATAAATGAACTATATGGATGGTTAAACAGATCCTACTGTAAAGTAAGATAAGATTTTTTAAAGGTGGACTCAGGCTCTAAAAACAAAACATGCTATTTTACTTGAAAGTTCCAAGTCAGAGAGGGTCTCAGTTTCAGATAAACTACACATAGAATGCAGTATAATAAAACAAACTTGTAGTAACTGTATTTAAGATTAAAAAACAAATGTAGCAAGAAATTTTGTTCTACACTCAACATCATCGACACTCAAATCACACAAAATAAGATAGCTTTCACTTCATGTCGTCATCATGTGAGCAACAGATCTGCTCTACTGGTCTGGCTGGTCCAATTCAATTGCAATGCCGTAAAAGTTACTAATATAAATATTTTCAGGACGAATTATCATCTCTTCTGGGTATGAAATGTGCAGTGTACCACACACACGCCTGGGGTGGGCAGCCAAGCTTGCACAATGCCATGGTGAGCTCTGTAGAACCACGAGGGCAAGATGATCAATTTAATGATCTTCAAGTAAGTATTTTCTTTATATTTATTGGAACACCAATCGTAACCCTCTAATGATGCATACTACGTCGTATCCTATGAATAAAGCCACTGTGGCTGTAATGGCTTTTTATTTTTATAGCTTATTTAAAATCTACTACTAATTCTGAGTTATATGCATAAAATAAATAACAGGATATAATTTTTTTTCAATGCAGAAGTCATGTTTTAAAAAAAACCACTATTGCTGTCTTTAAAATCATCCGGCGAAAACAGCCACAGCAGTCACAGTCGCCCATTTCACTTATTCTAATTACTTTTTAAATTACCACTAAAAAGTGATAGTATATACCGAATCTATGATAATATAAATATATATATTTAATGAAATATTAAGATTATAACGTACAAAAGCTTCTTTTTGTTAACAGTTTAAGGTCTCTTAATGTTAATAAATGTTTGTACATACTCTTTTTTATGTAATTTTATAAACTCCGTAGACAAAAGGCGCTATTACATCAGTGACTTTCTTCCACGGAGATGTCATGTGGTAATATTATAAAGAGTTGTTAGTCCTAAACCCTTTTGTGGCCTTATTCTGCGTATAATATTTTGAATTTCAAGAATATACCGACGAAAAATGGCATAACATTCTTTATTTCTTTGGCTGCTTTTTAATCGGAGAATAAGGACTTAAGGGACAAATTTTAAAGAAATATTGAGTTATTAATCATTTTAACATCACAATATCCCTAGCATTATACAACAATAATTTAAACAATTACATTGTAAAAGTAACTAGTGGTATAGCCATGATACAAAAAAGTGTTTCTCCTGAAAAGTTGTCTTTACGCAGTTGCGCCTTTATTCGTAGGATACGACGATAAGTTTCCCCACAATTTTAAAGCACATATATTGCATTGTTTTTCTTTTGCCTTTTAATGGGCCATAGGAAAGTCATACATTACATGAAATGCGACAGTTCTCACTTTGTGGCAGTGTGAGCGATAATTCATGATAGTGGTACTGTGTATGTAGCCGATGGCCCATGTACGGGAGAGAAGCAACCAGGGCAACGCATCTACAGGGGTATTTTGTGGTCACCGGCCAACTTTTAAAGTAAGGAAGTAAACATCATTCCAAAAGTATGTTTTAAATTTTATCGTCTAATTTTAATATTTTGTTAAATAAAAATCGATTTGTAATGGTCCTTAAAAATACATCGATCGTTGTTCATACACGAAATGTATCAACAGTCACGTCAGTGACGCTGGCCCTGGTCACATGGTGGACCAAGTAATATGTTTATAATATGGGTCAAAGTAATTGTATCTAATTATATTTTAATGTCTTTTTATTTACACACACACACACAAATACACTCATTTGACCTTGATTGCTATTTTGTTATTCCTTTATGTCAACACAAAATAGGTTTATATGTTATACTTACAAGGAGGTGGGGGCCTGATGACCTGTAACACAGGTAATTAATACCTAGCTCAGGCATCAGTCACACACAAATTAAAGATGTTCTGTAGTATTATCAATTCTTCATGTAAACGATTGTGTTGAGAAACAAAGATATTATTATTATTTCATAAATCGAATGTATTATTGATTCTGAACCAAACCTAAAAATTTGGCCGGTGACCAAAAAGTAACCCTGTAGATAACGTCTATGCGGATATATATGGGCGTAGATAGTTATGAAAATAGCTCCGTCTGCTCGTTTTCCTCCTACTATAAAAAAAAAGAAAATTTCAAAGTTACAACCTACCAAGTTAACCTGAGCATGATGATGTCAACGAGATGTACAGTCACAAGCAATAAAAAAAATATACACTTTTATCCCCGTCGACAGATCTCCACCTTGTAGTCGTGAGGGGGCTTAGTAACCGTGGCTTGAACCACCACAGTGAAGCCAAGAGGGATCCCAGGAGGGGACGCTCCGAGTGGGCTTGGCCAGGGGCCCACTCTGGATGCGTCCGTGGAGGAGGGATCGCGGGAGTATAGACGTATCGGTGTGTCGTTGCCGTGTGCCCCGTCTCCCGCGACCGAACAGGGGCGCACCGTCTGATGCGTTGGTGGTGGGGCCGCAGAGGAAGAGGAGATGCGGTGTGTCGTTGCCGTCCTCCCTCTCTGGAAGGGGCTGCGGGAGCGGCCAGGCACCGGTGGATTCGCGGATGAGTGCGAAAGCGTGCCCGTGTTCCTGTCGTACGGTGCAAGGAGAAAGCACAGTGGGGGTTTAGCCGATAAAAGTCCGCATAACTCAGCTGCTACCCCTGGCGGCTAGGTATCCATGAGGATTACCCACTTAAAAAAAAAAAAGAAAAATAGAATATATATACAAGGTTGATATAAGTGAGAGGCATGAAATTAAACCGCATATTTAGTGTATCAATTTCCAGGCCTCGCCACAAAAATCAGATCAATTGGAGCAATAGTTTAGCCACAGGAATTTTTTAAAGCTTTTTCTCACTTCGTACACGCTGTATCGCAGCTGATCGCCGACTATAGCCGGCCAGGGTCATTACCCAGTGCTCGCTGTAGCCGCCTGATACAAAGAATGATAACATTTTTCGCTATTTAACTTGTTTGAAAAAAACTATTTTCGTATACTTGTCGTAAACTTTTTTTTAATAGTTTCTGATCAACTCAATCAACTTATAGTCTATGTGGTTTTATTTAATGCCTCTCCCCTCTCTACCACCTCCACTGATTTAGTATCGGACGACGCCTTCCAGGATGCCTTGGTTGGAGACTCTTTAGTGACCAGTTTGGCGGAGGAAATGAGGCTTCTGCGCATTGAGATGGTGTCAGTGCGTCGCGAAATATCTTCGTTTAAGTCGGAGATCGCCAGTCTCAACACCACCATGACAGAGTTTACCAAGCGGGTCGAGTCCGTGGAGGACCGAATGACTCCAGTCGAGAAGCGTGTAATAGAACACGACTCCGTAGGTGAGGCGAGTCTTATGGCGACTATTACTAAGTTAAAGGTGGAGATCAACAAACGCGAGCAGGATAACCTTCTCAATGACCTTGAGATTTCGGGGCTGCCAGAGAAGCAAGGGGAGAACACAGTGCACCTGGCTGCCCAGGCCGCTAAAAAAATTGGCATCGAATTGAATGTGAATGACATAGTAAGTGCTGAGCGAGGGGGGCCCCGACGCGCAGTGACTGATCGTAGTGACCAGCAGCGACCGCGGACGATGAGGGTCCGGCTCGCGCGGAGGTCCCTGCGTGACATCCTGCGCGCGGCACGCACTCGCCGAGGACGCGGGGACGCGCACTGGCTGTATATTAACGAGCGCCTCACCCACACCAATCGCCAGCTGTTGCAGAAGGCACACGAAGAGGGTCGACGTCGCAATTGGCGTTTCGTGTGGACCCGAGGAGGGCGCATCTTTGCCCGACAGGACTCCGGTACCACAGTACAACGATTCGAATCGACTCTGACGTTGATAGTGTTTTTGGTGGAAGCCCTTTTTGCTTATAATAATTTCACAACATCTGTATCACGTTTTTATTCTTTCTTTATATACAATTATTACTTGATCAAATATATATCTGTTAGTAACATAGTAGAAAATGTACTTATAATGTTTATAATTTTGTATGTATTTTTACTTGGTCAGCAGCCACAACATCTGCATAGTGGTGTAGTGTGGGGACAGCGGAGCATGGTATTTAACAAAGCGAATACAGCCGGTTCATATGAAATAAGAAGTTGCAGTTACGAAGTTAAAGTTATCTATGTAATATTAATATATTATTATCTTCTTATAAATTATATTAGCTATGTCATATATTTTTGTCACCTTACAAATTTATTTTATTTTTTTTTTCTTATCGTTATAGTATATGGAACAACAATAAATATACACATTATAAACACAAAATATTGTCATAGGTTGAGATTATGTCATCTTATACAACGCCTTAATATCCTTGATACAAATGTATCGTTATGTGCATACCGGGATACCAACGTAACTTATAGAACATTATCGACTATTCTTTTATTGTTTTATTTTTTACTTCATGTATGATTAATGCCTAAAGAAGCTTATAATTAGTTTCGTAAATCCTGGTTCCCTAGGATCCCGGCATGACGAGCTGCTGGCTGCTATTGACAAGCATAATGTTGATATCCTGGCAATAAATTAAACTTGGCTTAGGCAAGGCGAAGAGGGGCGCGCGCCGCGTGTGCCTGGTTACCTGCGCCATATACCCCGGTCGCGCGGCGGTGGGGTCGGGTATTACATACGCTGCGGACTGACCGCTCGCACGCATGCCCATCCTATAACGCCTATGGTTGAGCAGATGTGGCTAAGTTTAAATTTAGGTGGAAAAACGTTTTTTGTAGGAACAGCCTACCGTCCTCCCTGGCTATCGGTTGCGATCTTCTTGGGTGGGCTTACCGAGACAATTAGTACTTTACCTAGTAGTGATTATCTAATATTTGTAGGTGATTTTAACATTAATTATTATACAATCTTAAGCAGTTCACTACCGAGCCGACCCACTTCACGAATGAGAGCGAAACTCTGCTCGACCTGGTTTGCTGTAGTACAAACCTGGATCGAGTATGGGTAGACCATATTCCTGACTTGAGTAGTCACTCCTTCATATACTTTGATCTCAACTTGCTTAAAGTTAAGATTCCGTCAAAAAAGATTATCTTTAGACAAATAAAGACCATTAAACAAAAAGTATTATTAGAAGCGCTCGATATTATAGATTGGAGTAGACTAGACCGATTAGCGAATGTCGATGATTTGATTGGTGAATTCACGTGTAGTTTGCTGTGGGTATTCGATATACTCGCCCCGCTTAAGACAGTAATTATTAATCCTCACCACTATCCGTGGATTACTTATAATATTGAGTTGATGATGTAAGTTCGAAACGAAGCTGGGAAAAGAGCTCGCCTCAGCAAAACTAGCTCGTCCACTGAATATTATAAAGAACTAAAACCTCAGGTAGCTCATGCTATGGACCGTGAAAAAAGGCCTACTTTCAAACATACATTATTTCTAACTCGCACAACGCACGCCTGTTATGGAAAACTTTAAAACAAAATATTAATTTTATGAAAACACCAAATTACCAGCCACCTTAAGGATCCAACAATAATTAATAATTACTTTTTGGACTTGCCAGGTAGTAATTGTGTATCACCAACAACTGTTAATTTCTACGAGACTGGCCAATCTGCACATCAAACTTCTCTTTTAGATGCACTGATGAATGTCACGTACTTAAAATCTTAAAATCACAGCATTCAAATGCCACAGGGATTGACGGCATTTCTTTGGAAATATTATTGGCCACTTTGCTGTATAGTTTAAAAGTTATAACGAAAATTATTAACATGTCCCTAGTTTCAAATAGGTTTCCCCTTTCATGGAGAACAGCGGTGGTAAAGCCCATACCTAAGAAAGATAACGTAACCGATGTTAGGGATCTGTGGCCAATTAGCATCCTTCCATGTACTTCTAAGATATAAGAAAGGGTTGTGTCTAATCAGATGACAGAATATAGGTATAAATTCAAATAACATTCTCCCCGTCCGACTTTCGCAAGCGACACAGTACGACTACAGCTCTAGCCGACGTAATGGACAATACTCTGTGCGCTCAAGATGTAGGCGAGGGTACAATACTGGTGCTACTTGATTATTCGCGTGCATTTGTTACAATTAATCGTCCACTACTACTATCAAAGCTCAAGTATTATGGTTTTAGCCCTAATACGATATCGTGGTTTCACAGTTATCTTAGTGAACGAGCGCAAGTAGTTGAGGTGAAAAATAACGACGGTTCTGCGACACTATCTGGTCTACGTCCCTCAAACAGAGGTATCCCACAAGGATCAATACTTGGCCCATTGATATTTGCACTGTACTGCGCCGATATCGTCAATCACATCAAACACTGCAAATACCACATTTACGCGGATGACATACGGCTGTACATATCTTGTAAGCCCAGTGAGATAGACTCCACTATAATTAAACTAAACAAAGATCTGTCCCGTATTGCGGGTGGTCTGCAGATAACACGTTAGTACTAAATCCAAACAAAACAAAATATATCTTGCTTGGAACTAGAAACCAGATATACAGAATGTCGTCAAACTCTCCTGTCATCAAAATATTGGATGACCAAATTGACCGTATGGTGGAGGCTCGTAACTTAGGTGTACTTATGGACGAAAATTTAAATTTTGTAAAACACGTAATACGAATTTTCAGTAATTGCTTTTATAGGCTATAAGTTTTATATAAAATAAAAAACTCTCTAATAACCGATCTCCGTATAAAACTGCGAATCATTAATCTTATCCAACTTAAACTATGCAGATGCTGCGATCGGACCTTGCCTGCTTTCTCGATCTCGGAAGTTAATTCAAAGGAACGCGTGCGGCCGATACTGCTTCGATGTCCTCCCACGTGATCACGTTTCGCCTTCTTTCAATAACCCCAAAATACTTCGTATGGATGAAAGAAGACAACTTCATTTCGCCACCTTGCTCTTCGGCATCATTAGATATCGTACACCTCCATACCTGTTCGACAAGCTTCAATGGGCCTGCGATAAACAGCTTGCACATACCACTAGAAGTTCTGCGTATTTACTTATTACCCAACTTCACAGAACTGCAGATTTAGGGGAAGTTTCCGGTATCAGGCCACTAAATGTTGGAATAATTTGCCACCACCTGTGCGATACCTGAAATCACTTTATAGTTTGAAAAATAAGTACAAAGCATATCTGTTAGATAAGCAACTTAAGGGTAATCAGTAATTTATTATATTTATTTATCTATATCAAAATACTAAGCCTTATAAAAGTCGTGTTAACATACCTTGTTTCGATGACCACCACAGTACGGGCGTACAAGCGTTACTCAACCTCGTTGTACGCGTTGTGAAGTGTGAACGCCGATTGGTCTAGGTTATAGACATATTGTCTGTGGAATGACTCCCTATCGATACAATACTTACTTTTGGGGATCTTGTCAGGCTGATGCAAATAACAAACACATCTTCGTGGCCAGGATTTATTTCGATTACATTTTACATTTTGTTAAGCGAAAGGTTGGTTCCATTCGTGGTACGGTGACAGGGCAAATGGGCGAGAGTACAATACGTCACTCGAACACTATTCACATTGTTCACGTTGTTCACACTGGTATAGACAATAATTGTTTATGATCACATTAAGTTAATATAATTAAATGTTTATGACTCACTGCTGCCATCTGTTGCACCAGATGCGCAACATCACATAGAGTTCCATACATTTACGCTAGGTGGCGTGAACATACTCCCCCCGTTGAGGACGCAGTCTTCAACTCGTCGGTTCCTCAACGGGAAGAAGAGGGCAGAGACGCACGAAGGGGCGTCTGTAAGTCCCGGTGGCAGTCTTGACCACTTGGAACGTTGCTGCAGCTCCACAACGTATTCACGCTACCATCGCTGCCAAAAATGAGCCTTCACTGCTTCCAGTCTCTCATACCGCCTTAGTAGAGACGAGTCTTCATTTGGCAGGGCGGTTGGCAGCGCGTTGAGTGGCCGTCCAATCAAAAAATGTCCTGGGGAAAGGAATAAGAAGTCGTCAGGACACGAAGACAACGGGCGCAAGGGACGGCTATTGAGAATAGCATCCACTTGAGCGAAAAGTGTGGAAATTTCTTCAAACGTGAAGTGTGAATTTCCCATGACCTGCCTGATGTGGTAGTTAGCCGATTTGACTCCGGCTTCCCATATACCACCAAAGTGAGGAGCGTACGCGGGAGAAAAAATAAACCTAATGTGCTGATTCGCAGAAAATTCTGACAACGCCTTATTTTGCGCGTCAACGAAACTATTTAGCTCCCTAGCAGCTCCTACAAAATTCCTACCATTGTCGGAAAAAATCTCCAGATCTACGAGCAACAAATCTATGGAGGGTCATTAAAAATGCGTTTTTAGAAAGGTCGCTTACCAGCTCTAAATGCAAATATTTGTACCTAAGACAAACAAACACAAATAACACTTCAATAACCTAGCACCTCGCCCTTTGCGATTTACTATAAAAATGACCCTATGAACATAAGCCATTGCCCGTTGGAAACGACTAAAATTAGAAAATCTTCCGAAATCTATCACAGGTTCAGCGACAACAGTTGTGGCTGCAACCTTCAGTTCTGGAAGAAAAATATCCTTGTCAGGATTCAAATTCAAATATTGATCTTTTAATAAACAATTCCTCTTGGATCGACCTTCCAAGTTTAAAAATCGCCTTTTAGCTAGGCTATAAGAGTCCCCTAAACAGGCCGGACTATCACGCAATGGCAGTTTCACGTTAACTTTACCATTGGATACACGTTGACTATTGGATCTGAAATTATCCTCACAAAACAGCTCTGTGCTGCTCAAAATCTTACTAGAGGGCAGTTCCTCTACTTCACAAAACTTAGAGGGCAAAATAACATTTTTGTCACCTTCAACCACACTATTGCAGAAAACAGAATACGATTGTTTCCTAGATTTAGAAGGAAGAGGTCCACCGACCACCCATCCGAATACCGAACTTTGAAGTACGGGCAATCGAGCACCTAGGGAAACCATAGGGTTTTTTAGGGTTTAGAATAATTTCCCAGAAGAGATCAGCTGCCATAAGAAGATCAACAGGTGCATGAGTGTTAAAATTGGGATCAGCCAATTGATAATATTGAGGAATATTTAAATCTTGCAAACTTAAGAGCGTTTACGCCTTGCGCACGTGGTTTTATGTAATTCATGGGTAATTCGAACCCACAGATACGGATCGCCGTGTGAGTAGCATATATATAATGTTAGTATATTCTATAGTCAAATTAACCCACTATGATCCACGTAATGAATTGATTTCGTTTACGACCAGTGTTTTTGAGACGTTTTAAAAAATTTACAGAAAAATAATTACTATACAAGAATCAAAACTTTAAATACATGATTGTAAAGAATATGCTCTAGTTTATTGGTAAGCTATTATTATATTAAATTAAATAAGGTATATTGTCGAAAAATACATATAAAATTTGAAATATTTTACATTTTTTGAATTTTAATTTCTCATAGATAAGATACCAAAACCAATTTTTTTTTCTACTAACTATTTTCTCAAGGATCTTATCAAGTGGTTATTATTTTTTGTTAATTATATATTTCAGTACTTTTATGATATTTTGAGCTTCGAAACTGACGCTAAAATGGAAATTAACAAACCTCTAATAAGTAATCATGATAGAATGCGTACATACTAAATTAATTGAAATATTTTTTCTACTAACTATTCAGACAAGAAAATGTCCTACAATTATTAGTATGTAACATATTATATAAGATAAGTGCTTCATGATTATAAGGTGTTTGAAAAGTACTGTTTTCAAGGCAAAAGGCGTAAACGCTCTTAATGGAGAAATCGGGAGTTGTCCAGTAAGCTTGTCAAGAACAAGACAGCTTAAATTAGTTTTATAATTTGTATAGGTACATAGATTGAAGTTGTATCACACATCCTGCACGAATTTTGCTAGCATAGGCATTTCCTATACCAACAATATTGGTAGAAATAGAATTTGTTTTTAATTGTAATCCCTTAACTAATTATTTTCTTATAAACGAAGATTGGCTACCAGAATCCAACAAGGCACGCACCTTGATGGCCTTATTAGTAGCTGGATTCACTACATAAACTTGTACAGTTGACAGTACTGCTTGACTGCACTGTTTGAAACCCTGCTTGTTGAAAGTCACTACCGTTTGACTTTCACCCTTACCATGTACATCACTGACTGGCTAATCGTTGACCTGCCGCATTACAAAACGGCCCTGTTTTTCTAAATGGCTAGCCGTAATGTAATACGGCGGTTTATACAATGCGACTGTTAATTAAATTAGACATTCTGACATCACATCATTGTAAAAAAGATTTTCGCGGTTTTTGGAAGAACACTAATAAAATGAACGGGAGGACGTCTCTCCCGGTGAGGATTGGCGGTGTGTGTGACACTCTAAGTATCTCTAACCTCTTCAAGGACTCTTTTATTGTGAAGTCACCGTTGGGACTTTCCAGGTCTACGCTCAGTGTTGTATCAGGTAGAGAGATTGGGGTTCAGTTTAAATGTAATGAAGTGGGGGACATAATTAAAAAGATGACCCGGGGAAAATCACCGGGATGCCCATCCCGCCCAGACCGCCATCTGCTAATTCAGAGGGAAAGGGTGGAGGACCTCCAGCATTGGCATTCCCATCCGCTGGGAGGCGGACCAGCCATTAAACGGCCGCAGAGGACAGGGAGGACGGC
>LUGF01038343.1:19307-32506 GCA_001625245.1 Calycopis cecrops
GGGAGGGGGATGATAGGAGGGCAACACATCTGCGTAACAATCATGCGAATGCCGCCTTTGTGTTTGCCCTCTTATTCTATAAACAAAAAGATGTGAAATCCAATCGCAGACGAGAGCGACGACAGCGGGTCTGACGACAGTTTGAGCGACACCGAGTATCCTGCGTGTAAGAGCGCGCGCGCGGCGCCGCACACGCTGCTAGCGGACACGGCCCACAGCGACGCGCCCGCCATGGGCGAGTGGGAGCGACATACTAGAGTGAGTATGTATTACGTTACTTGTTAAATATTTTATATGAGATGTTATTAGCGAGAAAAAAATGACGTAGCTTTATATTGGCTTAGTAGTTTTACAATTTCAAAAAAATGTATAAATTGTCACTCCTTAAGGGTCAATGATCAGAAATTTGTACTTGTGATAAGGTTTAACTAGATTATGTCTATAAACTCTGTTTTGTTATAATATTTTAAATTTTTAAATGTATGTAGTTGATGTAGCCCAGAATTATGTGGTACGTTGTGATTCCATGTCCCTTAGCGTCACGTAATTTTTTACACTAAATACTACTAGATATTGAAGTATTCTCATACATCATTAGACAGCAAATGCTCAAAAAAAAAATCATACTAACCGTTTCAAATGCGTTCATCCAGAAACATCGCGGCAGGCGATTTTTATTAGGTCGTCAAATTGAGTTGTCAATAGGTGCTTTGTATTATTTGTTTGGGAATGAAACCGTTTTAGAGTTGAACTGTAATGTTACACTCAATTCCTGTAGCGAGGGCCAACCTCAGCTGTCTTTATAATCAGTTTAATTTAGTATATACTGGGTTACTTTTAAAACACCAGCTCCCTTCACAAGTTTCACTGGCACCGTAGTGTCATAAAACTGTTATAATTATATCTGTTATAACCGCGTGCTCTCGGCCAGGGTATGGGGTCTAAGCTGATGCTGGCGATGGGCTACGTGCCGGGCACCGGTCTGGGGGCGGAGGGCGCGGGGCGGCTGCGGCCCGTGCAGGCGACGGTGCTGCCGCGCGGCGCGAATCTGGACCAGGCGCTCGCGCTGCAGAAGGACCCGCTACAGGTGACAATTCTATTATAATGTTGGTGCAGGCTCGGTCATAAAACGTGCGAGCGGTGGCGCGAGTGTTTCGCTCTCTTTCACGGGCCTTACGGTAGGTTATGAAACGCGAGAGCATAGCTGTCACTTTACGCCGGTAGCGTGTAAGCGAGAGGTACTTCCTGAGACATACCGGCCCAATTCGGCTGCCTTCTTACTAAAAAGATGACTATAGTTCTGTTATTATGTCGATGCAGACTCGGTCATTTTTATAACCGACGACAGGGAGGATGGCAACGACACACCGCATTTCCTCTTCCTCTGCGGCCCCACCAATCCAACCACCACCCGGCCAACGCATCAGACGGTGCGCATCTGTTCGCTCACGGGAGAGAGGTTGAACGGCAACAACACACCGAGACACCTCGCCGCCCGCGACCCCTCCTCCGTGGACGCATCCAGAGCAGGCCCTGGGGAAGCCCAATCGGAGCGTCCCCTCCTGGGATCCCTCTTGGCTTCACCGTGGTAGCGCAAGCCACGGTTATGAAGCCCCCTCACTACCGACAAGGCGGAGATCCGTCGAGGAGGTACCCGGGCATACCAAATCGATCTAGCTGTAGTGTATGGTTATATCTCATACAACATATTTTTAATATCAATTTTTATCTACTATTCAAAGTACTCTTGTAAGTACTGTCGCTGTAGAATCAATGAATAAAAACATTTAAAAAATCTCTTTTATACTACAGGTCGAACAAAGATTAAAGAAGATACAGAAGAAAGAGGAAGAACGCAATAAGAGAGCGTACGAAAGAGAAAAAGATAGAGAGAAACGAAACGTGTTCAATTTCATCAACAAAACTTTGGGCGACCAAGCTGAAGAACCCTCGAAGTCTCAGACCATAGACGTAAAACAATCTACGAGCAAAGATCTGAACATAGAACAGTTCAAAATAACGGAAGACTGCAAGAGGATAGAAGCGGAGATTGTGAAGTACACACATTCTCTAGCGAAATATCCGACCGGGACGAGCGGGCACAGAAGTATCACGACGCAGATCGCGGAGAAGAACAAAGAACTACATCTGCTGAAGAGCAAAGAACAGCAGATAGCTAAAGAACAGAAGCTGAGGAAGGATAAGCAGAAGATGACGGTTTTTTAACATTTATTAATGTTGCTAGTGTAAATAATTGATTTAAGATAATTAAGATAAAATATTTATGATGTTATGTTTTGTTTTTATTGCTACAAACGCATTGGTCGAGGTGATTACTTTTGTTTGCCAGTATGATTGTGATTACAACAGCAAATAATTTCAGCAGCAGGTTTCTATTACTTCCTTATATCTTGTGTATAGAAGCTACTTTTGTTATAGTATAAGAGAGGAAAAGGAGATCTCGTTGGCGTTTGGTGATTTCCGACCATAGACATCCGCATAGAGGTTATTGCAGACGCGTTATCCACCCTTCCGCCTTTTCCTCAATAGGCCATGGGTAACAACACAGGAGACTCAACAGCGTCACTTCAAATGTCAGCGTACGACGTAACCACATCGCAACGACAACGCAACCACATCGACATTGTCGGAAACACAACGCAACTACAAAAAGCTGCAGCGACACTATTCACACGTAGCCACTGCTTGACTACATTTTTACGCTGCGATGTGGTGTGGTTGTGGTACGTGTGGGTTGGCCCTCAGGGGAGCGGGGGAAGAGCGCGGGCGGCGTGCGCGCACTGTCATTGCGTCGACGCAGCGTTGTGTATGCGATGTGTTCGGCCACTAGTTCTTGGTGTCACTGGTGGTTGCGTTGTGGTTGCGACGTCGTTGCGATTTTGTCGGTATCACACAAGTGGTCGATAATGACTGCAAAATGTGGTACGTGTGAATAGTCTTATTCATTTTCAATACAAAATATGAGCCCGACAACGTGGTGTGGTTGTGGTCGTGGTGTGGTTGTGGTACGTGTGGGTTGGCCCTAAAACTTATCTATGACACTACCTCTTCGTATATCAGCTACTTTGTCTACTGTCATCATCCTATAACTAGCCAACTTCACCTCCATCGCACAACAATTGCAAAGCACTTAGCTACAAATTCTACATTATATAATATTTTTACTGTTTTTTGAGTACTGGTATAATAGTTAAGTAATAACTAATTAATTACCTTTACGCATAGCAGCGTTTCAAACTTTCAACAGCTGTTTAACAAAACAACAATAGTATTATAATACCTTTTCTTGCAATTTTACCACCAGGTCATAATATATGGACACTATCTTACCCATAGATTTAGAATTGTTCTCACCACGTGACTAAATCTATGGTCTTACCAGATAGAAGGAACCGACTAGCTTGTGCCAGGAAGGTACTTATTAACTCTCGATTTAAAGAATTCCAGGTTGTAGCTAGGTTCTAGAAATATTTCAGTGGCATAAAACAAGCGCTGCTCGATTTTTAATATTTTTTTGAAGTTTACTTATTACAAAATGATTTATGGCGCGCAGTATGACAAAATGTGATATCTTGTGATACAGCATTCGAGCGTAGGTAACACCAGCGTAATTCTTTACCGTGCTTATGTCGCTTGTGCACTTTTTACTTCCGAATCATGTTCGCCTAATCTCCAGTCGTTTGTTAGGGCTGACACACGCAGGTCTTCTCTCTCGTCCAACACAGGGGGATAAAATAAATAAAACTAGCATATATAATTATCATTTTCTATATTTACATGTGATGTTTTAGTTTAAAATAAGCGTACATGGCGTATAATTACAATTAATATATGAAATAATTTTTGTTTTTTACTATAAATTAGATTTTTTTGTACTATCAAACAATATAAAGTACTTAAACCGAGTTAGTGATAGTGTGACTAGCAAATAATATTTGCCGATTATAAAATTGTAACATTCAGCGACGGCCGCGTCAGCTTAGACTATTTACCTAGTGTAAGGTAGTGTGTATCAATTTAGACCTAAATTTAATCTACGTTTAAAAATGAGTATAATGCGTAGTAACAATTAAATTTTGCATAACATTACAACATACCGCCTACTTGCCACGTGAGCAACATACATTTGTACTCTCCATATTCAAATTCGTTAATTATTAATAATAAATTATTTTAACAGCACAATGCCAATACACTAAAAGATCTATTTGAGAGAATTATCTAGCGACCCGCCATACGCGCTCCATTCGACCACGTGATGACGTCATTACAGAATAAGACCAGGTGCTCACTCGTTAGATGTCGTTTATACAATAAAATAAGGTCCGATGTGTTTGTCGCAGTCGGGTTTTTCTGGCTTTTACTCAGTCGTATTTAATTAGGCTAATCAACCCGCCGCAATACAAAACGGCTGACCGTTGTAATACGGCGATTCATACAACCTGACTTCGACATGCAAATCACCCAAAAACCCTCGACTGTTCCATAGGCAATTTTTTAGTTCTTAAATGGTACCTATTCGGGATCATTATTATTCGTTAAAGATAAAAAATACATTTAAACTGGTGACAAAGTAGACCCATATGAGACATTCTATATGTATAGGTACATTGAATTTTGAAAGTAATGATGCTACATTTATTTAAGACTATCATTACTAAGAAGAACCTACATTACATAATAGGGACCCGACGCGTAAAGTGTCCGACGGAAATCAGTAAACAGTACTTCACAATCACTCCAGAATAGCGCTAAATAGTAGAATAGACTAATCAAAATTAATTATTTAACTATCGAGACGCCGCCTCTTATCTCTTGCCAAACAAAATTTGGCATTTATAATAGAGGCGCCATTCGTTTAATGCCTTCTATCGGACACTTTACACATTCAGGCCCTGTTTCACAGGATTCATGAGCAGGGCCGGATTTAAAGGCGTGGAGACACGTAGAACTAAGCCCCTAACACTGATTTTTTTTGAGGCCTTTCTCTTTTGGAGAATGCTTTGCCCCAAAACCCGCCCTACCTATAAAAAACTAAAATTTTGGTTCTGTGGATTCCTAAAAGGTACAGTTTACTTTTTTCTTCAGAAAAACTGAACATAGTTGCTAAATACATCAGCACTTCTATCAATTCAATTGTTGAAGTAAACCAAAATTGACATATTTTTATATATGTTGTAATTAATAGTTACTCATCAAATAGAATCTGTGAAACAGTTCCTCGGTAGTGATATCTCTCTACATCCGCTACACCCGGCCTATTAGTGTGTACTGACACGTGCATTTGTCATGTTATTCAGTTAGACATGTTAATCGCGATAACCCCTCATCGACATCGTTCTACGCAAACGTGTTCACATATAATTCACTAAACAAATTCATCACAGAGGTTTGTTAGCTCCCAACTGGCGCGCATCACTTCCACTCCGGCTCTTTCATTCGATTCTGTTAAAATAGTGCTAGAGCGAGACGGGGACACAGGTGCGAGCGAGATAATCTATATGGGTATAATTTGTGGGAACTAATATGCTATTCGCAAGATATTTTTTGTAACACCATGACTAAAAAGTTGTGATGAAGCATTTGAAATGATTTTATAAGTTTTTAATATAGTATAGGTGGGCAAACGAGCAGTCGGGGTCATTTTCATGACTATCGACGCCCATAGACATCTGCATAAATTTTATACAAACGCGTTGACATTCTTCCTCCATGGGCTGTCACTTTATCTGCGTCTGTGTAGTGTAAGCGAGAGGTACCTCCCCGGTCGTGTTGGCCCAATTATTTGGTTTTTTGATCGAAGAATTCGTGTTACGTTCTAATTTTCCTATGCATATCGTATGACAAAAACGACCAAATAAATTACAGATACATAATATAGATTATGTAATGTGATGTTATAAATATCTGTTTTCAAACTAAAATAAAAAACATATTGTTCTAAATATGGCACATACATTCAATCCTAGAAACATCTTTGTTTTATTCTTGAAATCAATGTATTTGCTTACTAGAGACACTTTTGATATAAGTTCCATCCGAAAGGTCAAAATTCTGTTTCCAGTAGAGAAATGATTCGAAAAGAATTGAATCGAACCGCACCTGTATTCCCGTCGCGTTGCATATGCAATAGAGAGTGACGAAGAAAGAGAGACTTTGTTTTGTATTATTCATTTTACACTAATAGATAAAACACTGTTTACACTACCCATTTTTCTGAACAAGATGTATTTTACAAAATAAAAGGCGATAAAGTTCCTTCTCGCATGTGCCAATCGCGCGTCTTTGTCTTACAGGACATATTATGATGGTGTGCAAATGCTGTAATAGGTGTCGTTACAATTTTATTTTCCGGGGAAATTATTTACGAGCTGTATTTAGTTTAGTTAAGCCTATTACAGACTATTCAGAAAAATGTGTAGTGTAATAAGTGCTTTAGACATAAGTAATAAGTACTCGCACGAGACTCGCTGCCGCACAACTTACATACATATTGTGATGTCTTTCTTACATACATTGTAAATACAACGGAATTACGTATGGAATCTGAGTTCTATAACATATGACTTGAGATTCAGAATTACAACAGCAACTTATTGAATGTGTGATGAAAACTGATTGAAGAAGTTAAAAGGACAGTGTTTGTGCATCCCTAATAAAATTGGCATTTAAAAATACGGCATTCACGATCAACCGGACTTACATTAAAATAGGAAAAAAATTAAATAATTGTAAAACACCTCAAAGCTCGTATCTGTACTTTAAATTAAATAAATTAATTCCATTTCGTCACGAAGCGATTCGTAAAACGAAACGTTCGAGGACGCAATTTAAAAATATACAACGTAATGTAATTCCGAATGCGCGCTTACAGCGCCGATGTTTCCACGCTATCGAGATATATCTCGATATATAGAGCCGCTTCATCAGTATCCAGTGCCGTATCTAGGGCCCATGCACAGGCTGAAATGGCTAGGCAATGATCACCAACAATATTCCCAAGGCCCCTTCATTTGCAGTGGGCGCATAATACGGCAGTGGCTATGGTGGTTCACTCGCAGTGGCTGGTCCAGAGGAAGGGGCTAAGGGCTCATGATCCCATCCAAAAACAGAAGTTCTTCACAATTCTTAAATCCTTTGACAACCTCAATGCGGTTGGGCCTCCCTTTTCCACGGCATAAATTCCAAGGCTACGCCCGCATAGGCACATTGGTTACCTCAATACATGGAGCCGCTACATCTAGGTCATACCTCGGTCGCGCGGCGTGTGCGGTGGGCGTGGCGTACGCAGGCGATCAGCTACATAGACTGCTGTTCAAACCCCCAACCCCGGACTTCAAAATCCGCCACTTTCCTTTTCAATACACGAAGCTACTTGCAACTCTCGACTCTAGTCACACGGCGTGGACGGTGGGCGTGGCGCACGCAGGCGCTCAGCTACGTAAGACAGCAGAAACTCTTCAAACCCCCAACCCCCGAATGTTCTACATCTGCCACTTTCCTTCTCAATACACGAAGCTACTTGCAACTCACAACTCAGTCGCGCGGCGTGGGCGGTGGGCGTGGCACCCGCAGGCGCTCAGCTTACATAAGACAGCAGAAACTCTTCAAACTCTCTACCCCAAAAGTTCTAAATCCGCCACTGTCCTTCTGAATGCTCCAAGCTACTCGCGCGGCGTGGGCGGTGGGCGAGGGCGCAGGCGCTCGGCGACGCACGCCAGCGCCGCCTCCGTGCTGTCGAACACGGGTACGCCGGCGCGCAGAGCCAGGTCGGTCAGGTAATGACGCCCGCGGTTGTAATCTTTCACCGCTATTTCGCTGTACTGAAAATTTAATACTCTAATTAGTAAATATATAATACAACTAATAAGTAAGTCATAGTAAATATATAATAAATAGTTTTACATAATTATAAATTAAATAATACTTAAGTGCTAAGTATACTTTCTTAATGAGGTCTATTTTAAGGTTTTGTCAAATTAAGTACAGCCAAGTGCGGCTGGATGCTATGGTCACTTAACATCGGTCACCTTAGCGGGCCTTCTAGTCTGTATATTTTTACACCACACCATTGTTTATGAGACTTACATTGTGCGCGGCCGCCGGGTCCATGGGCTGCGACAGCAGTACTGTGGCGGCGGGTCGAAGCCCCATATAGTGCGCTGCTAACACCATGGCCGCGAAGCAGGGTGCCTCCGCACTGAGGGAGAACACCAGCTGCCGCGACCCCAGCAGTAGGTCTTCGTCGTACGTGCCTGGAAATCGCGATGATATCAATGTATAACGTTTGTACTGTTAGTGTCCAAAATAGATAAATAAAATAAAATAAAATAAATAAAAATGATATTTTTATGTTCTGATCATACATAAATATATAGCTTCATACCTGATCGCGTTAAGAAATTTAACGCACACATTTTTATTTCGGGAGGACCTAGTGCTGGTGGTATTGCTTTTGCTATCGCTAAAACAGTTCGTGTGACCCCTCTTTTCCCGCATGTAGGAAGAGATGTATCGGATAATTTTGGTTGTGACTATTGTCATTAGGACTTATACGGCCTCCTTCTCACACTGAAATTCGGAAATGAGTGGCGCGCTCACTGCGCCGATAGTTATCAGGACGGTTAGCGGATAAATCTGTGTAGATAAGCGCCGTAGCCGTAGTAATACGTTCTATAACCACTGTTGTGCGTTTGGTCCTTCGAGGCAGAGTACCAGTCCAACTCGCTTCTGCACGTCTACATCACCGTAGAGGGGCGTGGGGTGGGGCAACTAGTGATAGGCGCCGTAGTCTTAACAATTTGGCCAAGAACACTATTGTACCTTTGAACGGCTGCGGCGAATGGTCCTCTGTAAAGAAGTAGAAGTCCGACGCACTAAGCCGCTATTTTCGCAGGTCTATATAATCGTCGAGGGGCGGAGTTTGTAGTGTTTGGTGCCGTAGCCGTAGTAATTCGGCCAAGAACACTATCGTACCTTTGAAGGGCTGCGGCGTGTGATCCTCCGAGACGGCGTAGAAGTCGGACGCGCTGAGGCGGTCCGCCACGCGATCTTCGCGCGGTGCCCGCAGCTCTATATCCCCGTCGAGGGGAGATAGGGGCGCGGGGCGGGGCTTCTTATCGGTGCGCGGTGACTCGGGGTGTGCGGGCGCGGCGCGGCGTGCGGGCGCGCTGAACATGCGCGTATAGTCGTTGGCGCGCGACACCACGTACGTCAGTCCCTCGCGCCGCAGGATCTCCTCGGGCCTTCGTCCGGCGCTCTGAGGGAATATCATTATTAGAATGATTTTTTTTGAATTTCCCCAGGCCTTCGCCTGGCGCGCTGACAAAAAATCAAAAAAGCAAAAGTCTTTGTCAGCGTGAGGATAGCAAAAATATGAGTTCGGGTCGGCAAAATGCTATCATATCACAGGAACGCACTGCGCTATAAGTGTGTGCTACTAAATCTAAACACAGGTTATTTTACTACATACAGTCCCTATGAGTGCACGTTGCTTTAACTATCGTTGCCTTCGGCCTATTTCACATGTGACACACAGCGACGTCAGCGTAGTAGATGGTTTACATAATACTTAACATTGTTCGCCTTAGCTTTACTAGCGTAACATTGCAAATGATGATGTATTGTTAGAAATGAATTAGATAATAATCTTCTATCCATTGTTTTTACTATGGGCTCTGTAATCTGACAGAAGCGCTTATAGAATTATCATCACCGGCAGTAGCGGCGCACAGTGGAAAATCGAGGTGTGTTTCGGCCTAAAAATCCATAACTTTTTTATTTCTAACGATTAAGCTGTGAAATTTTGCACAAATATAAAGTAGTATATAAGGTTTCAAATGAAATATATTTTAGTATAATTAATCTTAATATATTGTATTAAAAATCAAAGTGAAGTGAATTTACAAAATGATATATAAGTAAATAATTTTATTTCTTTACGAAATATTAAAATTATCTAAATATAACACCTAAGTTGTAAAGTAAGTTTATTATATTCGTTGCAATTAAACATCCGTTTAATTATCTCTATGAATTCGTTATAAATAAGAAAATACATCAACGCTTTATTACTATTTGAAATTTAAGAGTGCTGTACATCTAGTTGGTACAAAATTCAAAGTATAATTGAAATTGCAAAATGATAAATACTCTATTATCAATAAATTATTCATAAATTACAATATACAAAACACTTCGCAAACATTGATACGGGTAGGAAAATAAAGGAAACCGCAACAGATAGTGGTTGTCCGTTTTTGAACTCTTCTCACACTTTTACACATAACTCCTAAGTTAGCAATAGTTAGCAGCTAATTTCTATAAATGTCTTTTGTGGATAACTGTGCTACAAATCACCATTAAATACAAGACGTGGGGAGACGTGAGTAACTGTCAAAAGCCTCGATGAACTTGAAAAAGACCTTTTTTGGCCGCATTTTATTTAGATTTTTTTTTCATGTTAATTTTAAATAAAACTTATAAATATTTTAACTGCATTAAAATTTACAAAAGATAAGCTTTTCAAAAATGTTTAATACTTTGTATCTATTGCTATAAAAATTTACATTATAATCACTTTAGTGATGAAGTAAACAGGCTTTAAATAGGTATTTGTAGGAACAATAAGTTTGTCGCATAACTATAAATTTATTTTAGCTTGTATGTATATAATTCATTACTATAGTTTAGTTTGAACCTTAAAGTATAAATAAAAAAAATGGCAATAGGGACATTGAGAAAAACCACTTTTGATATGCCGTTGTTCTACCACTTTCCATAGTGCACTGGGGAAAATCGAGGTGTGTTTCGGCCTAAAAATCCATTACTTTTATATTTCTAATGATAAAGTTGTGAAATTTGCAAAAATATAAAGTAATATATAAGGTTTCAAATGAAATATATTTTAGTATAATTAACCTTAATATACTGTATTAAAATCAAAGTGAATTTACAAAATGATATAAAAATAATTTTATTTCTTTACGACCTATTAAAACTATCTATATATAACACCCAATTTGTAAAATAAGTATATTATATTAGTTGTAACTAAACGTCCGTTTAATAATCACTAAAAATTTGTAATAAATAAGAAAATACACCTACGCTTTATATACTATTTGAAATTTAGGGGTGGTGTGCACCTAGTTGATACAAAATTTCACACGTGTAATTAAAATTGGATGTAAAATGATAAAAACTATATTATCAATAAAATATTCATAATAATTTACAAAACACACCGCAAACATTGAAATGGGTAGGAAAATATATGAAACCGCAACAGATAGCCGTTTTCCGTTTTTGAACTCTTCTCACACTTTTACACATAACTCCGAAATTAACAAAAACTAGCAGCAAATTTTTATAAATGTCTTTTATGGATAACTATGCTACAAATCACCTTTAAATAGGGGAGACGTGGGTAACAGTCAAAAGTCTCGATGAACTTGAAAAAGACCTTTTTTTGTCCACATTTTGTTTAGATTCTTTTTTTTTTATTTTAAATAAAGCCTATAAATATTATAAGTGCATTAAAATCTACATAAGATAAGCTTTTTAGAAATGTATTATACTTTATATCTATTCCTATAAAATTTTACATTGAAATCGGTTTGAAAGTGATGAAGTGAACAGGCATTAAAAGGGTATTTGTAGGAACAATAAGTTTGTCGCATGACTATAAATTTTTAGCTAGTATATATATAATTCATTCACGATAGCTTAGTTTGAACCTTAAAGTATAAATAATAAAAATAAAATATGGCAATAGCGACATTGAGAAAAACCATTTTTGATATGCCGTTCTACCATTTTCCATAGTACGGCGGCCAGAAGGTCGGTTATAGTGAATCAAGTAAGAAACCAAACCCCAACATGGCTAATGGAAGTGGTCCACACAGAAGGATAACAATGTATCAGCATAAGTGTTGATTGACGTCAGTAGTCATGAAAATGGCTTGATGAGTAGATAATTCTCTTTTTGGCCTCAGACTTCGTCCTTCCACCAATTAATTATCGGCTGAAGCAGAGAAAGCGTCCCGAATGAGCGAATCGTTTTTGAACTTTTGGCACGATTTGTGTTTTTCAATCGATTTGTCAAAAATAAATGTAAAATAGTTACAGGAAATGATCCCCCGAGGTAGACGTCGTGGGTGGGCGCTCCCAACATGGCGGGCAGCCGCTCGAGCCGGCGCTCCGTGCCCGGAGTGAACACCGCGTCGCCGCTGCTGTCCGACGCGCCCTCCTCGCCCGTCGGACGGTTGCCGCCGTTCTGGACATCACACAACAACCCTTAACCCCAACTAAATAACATCTAAGTTATTACATTACAAATTAAAAAATATCTTTTAGCCAAGCCTTTTTTGCCATTATATATAGACTAAGGTGGGACATTAGATGAGGGATTGAAACTAGGAAGGTTGATCTTTGTACGCCATTTAACAGAAAACTAGTGCGAATTGTAAATGATATAATGTATAAAATTTGAGCTCAATCAGTGTAGAATTTTTAACTTCTGCAAAAGTGCAAATCAACAAAATATTTTCATATAGATACGTATATAAAGACTGCTTATTTAGTGTTCTATTTTTATTATTTACCTTAGGTATAAATAACGACAGCTTCTGTCCGTACGCCCGCAGACGCGGATTGTGTACGCGCAGTCCGTTCGTCTCCCGAGAGCCGCTCACGCGGTCCACTCCGCTCGCCGCTTCCGCCCCCGCCTCAGCTTCGCCAACTCGACTTTGATATTCTACGATTAATAAATTTACCTCTTAGATACGGATGGAAGCGTGTAGAGCGTCCGCGTCCTCGAAATCAGAGGTGGGATAAGGTTAAACCAACACATTTGTATTGTCTGATCCCACCTCTGGAAATAGACTATAACCAACCAGGTACACGAAATGTGACGGCGTAGCGGTCACTTTCTGATGCCAATAACGCTGATATTGCCTACATATATAGGATATATTTTCATTCACTATGACATCGAAACATGTAAACCTTGGGAACGAGTTGAACTTAGATATCATTTGCATAATTATCTACTTCGATTGTGTACTTTGTGATAAAGTGTACAAGGAAGCACAAATAAAAAGACTGTGAATTTCCCATAATATATAAATAGCTGTGATTAATATAAATACAAACATCATAATTTAAATACAAAACAA
>LUGF01038343.1:32887-45608 GCA_001625245.1 Calycopis cecrops
GGAAATAGACTATAACCAACCAGGTACACGAAATGTGACGGCGTAGCGGTCACTTTCTGATGCCAGTAACGCTGATATTGTCTACATATATAGGATATATTTTCATTCACTATGACATCGAAACATGTAAACCTTGGGAACGAGTTGAACTTAGATATCATTTGCATAATTATCTACTTCGATTGTGTACTTTGTGATAAAGTGTACAAGGAAGCACAAATAAAAAGACTGTGAATTTCCCATAATATATAAATAGCTGTGATTAATATAAATACAAACATCATAATTTAAATACAAAACAATTGTGTGTTGTGAAGGGCGAGTGTTTGATTACGGCACGAATTAAAAAAGAGAAAAACAATAATAAAATAACGGACCTAATTTTAAATTTATAAAAGAAAAGGCGAAAGTTTGACCCACAACAGTAGCTGGTTGAAGTTAGGTGTGGTTCGCAGGAGATCGTCTGTCTTCATGTCAGTTGAGAGGCTACATCTAGTAGTGACAAAATAAAGTATGATAAAAGTAATATTAACCAGAAATTCTGGATTTTACTTCTCCTTATATGCCCTCTTTAGAATTATTAATACGCTAACCTAACTTTCGAAATTCGTCATCGCAACAAAGACGTAGATTCTTTTATCACTTGATATGGCAAAAAACGGAAAAAGCAAATAACAAAGTAAGCCAATCATTCAAAATTATAAACCACACGGTATCATTGCACATCTGTGTTATTAAACACTAACAGCGATAAATAAATCAAAATATTTAATTAATTAAAAGAAAAACAATGGTAAATTAATATGATGTGAAAATATTTTGCCAAATAATTACATGAAAAGTTAAAGGCATGATGTCAGAGCGTTGAAATATTTTCTAATTTTGCATTTATAATGTCGTCGTCGATATTTAAACTTCAGTTACCTTAACCTTTACCTTCAGTTACATAATATGTGAATAATGCGTGTCGAATATAAAGTTATTGAGATTCTGTAATCTGAATACGTTTGTATTATTTGTAGGTTTGTAATTTATTTAAAATAAGGTATTTAAGGTAATGGTAGGTCTAATATTATGCACAAAAACGAATTGTGACTTTAAAGAGGAAGAGCTACTGAATTATTTGTGAAGCGTCATGTCTGAGTATTATACTCATAGACAAAAGTAAAAACTTTTGTCTGTGAATATTTTTTGAGAATTTATAGTAGGTAGTCAGGAAATGTAAAGATTTCTCTCACACATAGTTCCTATAACGATGGATATTTGTTATGAAAAGTGCATTGTAATATTTAGTTGCAGAAATGCCGTGAAGAACACCTTAGTCCTAAGTAAGAAAATATTCCAAGGCCGTTAAATGACATAAAAAAAAATTTAAGAAGCGTTTCGTGCGTCAACACACCGGAAGGGTTGGGCGAGGTAACGGGCGAAGCGATCAAGTCGCGGAGCGTTCGGAACGCGCGGCAAACGCGCGCCGCCACGCTAGACCCGGTCGAGACCCGCGTCCGCCCTTCAAACAAACACCACTTTTAGACTAAGTGGTATTTACGCGTGAGTTTGCTAATGAATAAATACACTTACCACACACTTGTACGCCTTAAGAAACGTTGGTGTGAAATTTACACGCGGTAGGTATAAATCACATTTCATAAAATTATCAAGTTCATTAAATCAAGTCTTATTTCAACTTTACTCTAAATACTTGAAAACAATTTGATATTTTAGGAAAATTGTACCAATGCTAGATGGTAAATTGATTCACTAAAATTGTCTGAGATTCCTTATTTAAAATTTAATTAATATTTAAAACATTACGTACCAGCGTCTGCGGCAAGTTCAGCGACCGCAGCGCAGAAAGTCTCAAAGTCCACAGTATCGGTGTTTGACGGTAAGAATCTCTCGGCAATATCCCGTGGCGCTCTCGTTGCCTCCTTCAGAGCCTCCACAGCCCTGGCTCTCGACAAGTTGGCATTGCGTCCGCCCGCGGCGTCGAAGGCGCGTTTCAAACGCAGTATGGTGTGTCCGAGCGACTGACGCGGATGGGTCCTTGCGCCGCGGAGAACTGCGCGCGCGCATCGCAGCGCCGCAGGAATGTCCGTAAACGCGGGTAAACCTCGCCTCTCTACCGCCTCTTGTAAAGTAGCACGCGCTCTTGATAACTCAATGTACTCCCTGAAATTAAAAATGAGATTTAATCGCTTATAATTTCTCAACGCCATGCTTGCTTTCGAAGTATTAACCACGGTCCTGTGATTAATACTTAGCAACTCTCTAATCTTCTTATAATAGTTATATTGGTAAGTAGTAGGTAGTATTAGATGAGCATATAACCCATTCATAACCTGCATTGTAGACCTATTTAATTGGGTGTGGTACAAAGCTTCAATCGTATCTCTATGGTTACTATAAAGAGTTTATAACTCTGTGCTACACCTATCTTTAACCTTCTGAGTCCACTGCTGAGACATTTTCTCGACGTAAACCAACTGATAACCAATTGTTAAATTTTACTCCGACCCGGATCTACGCAGACTAATAAGACGGCTGAGTCATCGAAACACCAACAAGGCAAGCAAACAAACAGTCAAATACAAAAATTCTGTTCCACTGGGATCTAAAAGGAAAGTTATTCTAAGTACTAATTTTTCTCTTATTCATGCGGGGAACGCATCCTTTATGAGCTGCCACCGGTCCTAGGTGGGGTCCGGAAGAGCTTCCGATTCTAATAAGCGCCGACTACTAGCTAAAACCACCGTGGGTGCCATCGGCCGCCTTTGTTGAGATGCTCCGGATCTGTCAGCGACAGGGCACCTCGGCCAATCCCTCATAACGGACCGAACTTCTCTGGATTCTTAACACTCACTGGTCAGAAACGTGTTCGTTGCCCATGATCTGATACCCCAAGCAGAGTTGCAGGACCTCTGCTATCTTCTCATCATCCATCCCTCCTCTGGATGCTTACATATTCAACAAGGTACAATCATAAATACTCACTGGTCAGAAATGGCCTCGTTGCCGATGGTCTGGTGGCGCGAGTAGGGCCGCAGCACCAGCAGGAGGTCTCTCGGCGCGGCAGCCAGATGCGCCGCCTCAACACTGGCCGCCACCGCTCGCGTCTCGCTGTCCAGCACGAACAGAAAGGCCCGCGCCTCCGCCTTGGCCCGGTGCTCCACTTCTATCAACTCAGTCGACCAGTCTTCCACTTGCTGAACACAATGTACCATCATGTTACTGCTTATAGTTATTACTATTTATTTATATCGAGCTCCAATAAAGTGAATTTCGCATTACTGGAACTCTATAAAATTTAAAAAAATAATTGTCTGTATCCTTTATAGAATCGTAAACTATGCCTTCTTTAACAAAGTTGTTGCGCAGGAGCCTGCGAACCGACGACCAATTTTCGGCAGTTGGCGCCACTATCGTGCCAATGATTTAGCTGTTGGTGGCGTAATAAGGCTCGCAGAGTATGCTAGTATAATTACAAACATAACAATAACATTCATATCAGATCCAGCAGTGGCATATCATTACCAAAGGAAAGGTTGGTGATGATAATAGAGCTTTGCGTGTAAAAGAAATTGATCTAAACAAGTTGTCTTTGCAGCTAGAAGTCAACGTAATATTTTTCTATTAACTATCTGTTTTATCACGCACAGTCGAAACCACAGAATCAAGTTCAAAAGTGTAAACTTATTTTATGACAGCTGCGGTAGGTCTTATATAGTCATTATGCCGAATCTTGTGGAATATTGATAAAAAATGTGTACGTAGTGAAACCGCAGATAGTAACCGATATACTTTTAATAATTTATACTTGAACTCTCTTTATCACACATGCGTCCGTCGGTCATTTTTATGTTTTCCTAATTCCAATTATGTGTACCAACTTCCAAAACGATTTGTGCTTTAACATCCAACAACAAGATTACATCCATACGAAGATATACTTATATATATATACTTACAAAGCTTTAAAATACGTAAGGTGGATAATCGATATCTATATAGATAAAGCAGAATTTAAACTTGATGAAATTCCATAGAAACGTGTTTAATCTGATTCCAAATTACCAATAAATCACGTTCGGACACAAACTGGCGAACCGACTATCGGGCTCACCATTTCGCATACCAAACGACACCGTCCTTAAAATTTTCCTTCTAACTTGTTAGGAATGTAATACTTTATAAATATGTATTGTAACATTTATCTGCAGTGTAATCATTGAGATATCAATATTTTTATCGCGCATTTGCAATTACATCGTGTGTATTTATTTATGCTGAAACATTGAGTATCAGCCGTGACACGAACATGTATAGAGCCTATATTTTATTCATATTTGTTTTCATTACTCACTAATTCACTACATCACTAATATCACTGACTAATTGTTAACAATAAAGATTTTTATGATATCCGAGAAAAACAATTATCAAAACCTGCAAAGAGCATTTTTTTCGCGTTGCGCGTTTCGTAAAGTATCTGTCAAATTCCATAGTTTACTAAGGAATTGGACAGATTCTAGCTTTATACTTGGAGTAAAGTTAATCTATGTTTATTAATAAGGCCCTTAGGGTAGGTACTTCCCGTTGACCTAGAATATAAAACATGGCAAGAAGCACAAATTAAGGAATAAATCCGAAAGTTAGTACATTATTATAGTGACATCGCTTCAGTCATGTTCTTCAGAACATCATACAAAATGCAAATATAAATTTGGTTATTACAATAAAACAACTTTGCCGGACTTTATCCCGGTTTATTTCATTATTACAAACTTGACGTTTCAGAAGCTTACAGGTGGACCAGTCTACCCGCGGCCATGGCAGCTATAAAGCTTCTGAAATGTAGGGCTGGTGAAATAATTAAATAAACCGCGACAATATCCATTAAAGTTATTTTATTGCAATGAACTATATTTGAGTAACTTTAAGGCAACATTAAGTTTGTCTACTTATGATTATGATTCTTATAACGGACTCTATCGCGTTTGATATAAATACCCACCTGTAGAATATGACAGAACCTCCGCAATGAACGAGTCTATAGTCACGCGATAGAATCCTTTATAAGAATCATAATCATGACCAACATTCGCGTAAATATACTAAAACTTTGTCTACTTATAAAAAATACTATTAATTTTTTTACTACCATAAATATTATGGTTTGTCAACCCTACTGACTAATTGATAAACAGCCTGTAAAACTAATTATTATATCCCGAGAAAAACAATCATCGAATACTACAAACAGAAATGATTAGGCGTTTTTTCACTACTGCAAATATTATGGTAGTTAAGTGCGTACACACTGCGTGTATAAACGACATTAATCATAATAGTTCTTATAATTTTATCTCATTTCATGATTCATTATCTAAAACATTTAAGGAAAATATCATTGAAAAATTAATGAGTTTGGTACCACATGTCGACTAATATACAAACCAAGCGTGAGTGGACCGTAAAACTATATAGAATGCCCTTCCGCTTTGTAATACCAAAGTCCTAAGAATATTATATTTTTAGTGTGATATATAATATGCAAGGACTTATGACACTAGATCTCTGTCTAGATTGTGGAGAACATTTATGTGGTTGTTACTGTTGTAGTATGAGTTGAGTATATAATAATATGTGTTCTGTGAGTATGAGTTACGTCGTGGTCTAGTGATAAGCATGTTCAACCACAGACGCGAGGTCCCGGGTTCGAATCCCGAGTCGGACCAAAAAGTGTTTTTGGAATTATTCAATTTCTAATAACAGTCCCGAGACAGAAAGTTGACGGTGTACCCGGAGGTACGAGCATCTGATTTCTCTCGGCTCATGTCGGATTGCGCTTCAGTGCGGGTCACTCAAGAACTTTTCTTTCCCAAAGCTTGTCGGTTTGGCGATCAATGTGGAAGAAGACTTACCGGATTAAAATATGTGATGCCCATCTTCTTCAGCATAGGTATAGCGATGTCCGATCTCCAGGTGGTCGGGTTGCAGGATCCACCGAGGAACACCTCGCAGGGAGGTGGTGACGCCTCGCTGCCTGTGTCACATCAATAAAATCACTCAACATGGCTACAATAAAGTAAACTCAAAAGTAATTAGCGCAAAAATGTTTCGTTATCCGTATTCAAAACGTCATACTAATGTGATTTTTGAATAGCCAGGAAGAATAACCAAATGCGTACAACTTCCCTTAATATTTACGGAAAGCTATTAAGATTCATCAACATGTTATGCAATCTATTGTGCATGACAAATCGAAGGTAGCTTAGATATCAATAAGGTAAGTAAGATATTACACTTAATTAATTTATGACTTAATTATTTAATTGTCACTTAGAGCAAACTATACGCTATCTGAACAGCATTACGCAGGATGTAAAGGACAACATTAGATAGGTACGTACGAATATGGGTTACAAGTAAATCTAAAAGGTAATCAGTTGAGAGTTGCTGGCTGACTGAAAATTTGCAATTGTTAATCTCTAAGTCCATACTTTTCAACAGCAAAAATGGCGTAATTTTTCAATAAAATGATATAATGAATATGACACTCTCATGAGACAGACGCAGAAGCAAGACGAGACGACAGATGGACGAAAGCAGTAATGAAGTGAAGGCTGAGAGAAGCATATCACTCCGTAGACTGACCAAACCTGTACACAGATAGTAACCATTATTGGGAAATACTACATAAGAAATGCGCAACAGAATGGCATGATAGAAGCGATACCCCTACCCAGCAGTGGGAAGATTGTGGCTCAATACGAAGATGTAACACTCAAAAGAAGATAGAAAATACAAATACCAAACACTTGACAAGACATCTACAGATACAAAACAAATTGCCCAGCAGACCTGTGCATTTTTTCCCATGAAACTGTATATTGTAAAGCTCTTTATAAAATATAGTAAGTTATTTATCTAAGTTCCTACTAGTAGTAGTAATAACATTGATCACGCAGGTAAATAAATAGATGCTGTCAGTGGCTATTTCCTCCATCACGTGCTCATACGTACTAACACTGATTCATATTTTATATAACGTGATGCATGAAGATGTATTGCTATAAAATTTATGCAAAGTACATAGTCATCTTAATATCAGATATTCATCACTGTAATTGCAAATTATATACAACGTTGCATAGGTACACTGCAAATTAATTTTATTGTCAATTTACGAGTTTTAAAGTAAAGAAGTTTCGCTTTCAAAGTAGATTGAAAATACAAAACTTGTAATACAAAATCTTGATATTATTATAAATGCTAAGTTTGTATGTTGTGCTGTCTAGCAAAAAACTATCAAGAGGATGATATTTTGCACGTCATATGTAGTTAAAATCCGAAATAACATAAATACTTTTTAATCCACAAAAATAATGGTTCCATTAAGATGATGATGTGATTTAGATAAAACCACTTTACACGGTTAGTCAAAAAAATTTGCTTCTTTACTTCTTTCTAAACCACAATCAAAGCTAACTGCAAATCCTCTTTTGTACTGTAACTTTTTTATGTTCAATTCGTGTATAGTTTTTACGTGTCCCTGACCTGCGAGACCACGATTCTCGCCGAATTTAACGTCTCTAGGTGAACGGGAAGTAGCAGTAAGGTTTTTATTATAACGGTGACTGTCTCGCGGAGTGGTAAGCATGTTCCACCACAGATCGAGAGCTTCCGTCTTTGTGCTATTCCGGCCAAAAAGTGTTACTAGCATTTTACAATTTCCATTAATTTTTTTTTGGCGGGAAGTTGGGAATATTACCCATTTCTCGGAGAGGATCACGTGCCTGATTTTTCTCCGGACGTTTCGAACAATCGGAAAAGAAATGAATAGAGCTATAGAGTGCACTTGTGTCTGAGCGCATACGTATGTGTATAATAATATTCTGCGTAAATGGCTAGTCACTATAGCGAGGATACCATAGCCGAATTTCGGCTAGGATCTTATTAATATGATAACAACGTCTGGTAACAAAGATATGATATTTTATTTCATTCAGAAACGAACCCCAAAACATGTTTTATTAATAAGAACTTGTTAATCGCCACAGCATAATTCATCTTTCTGATATATCTGACGGCCAAAGAACGAGCTTTCCAAAGTTATCTTTAAATCCCGCTTCGTCAGGACCGAGGTCGTTGAACTTTGTAATGACATCATCAATATTTTTTAACTTTCGGTCGACTTCAAAAAGGAAGAGGGTATTAATTCCATCGTGTTTATCTTGAAAGAGTACAAGGTTTGGTTTAAGCTATGGTTATTAGTGATTGTGGTGTTTATCACTACCATGAATTCTTAATTATTTTATCAGTTTGATTATAGTGCTTTTTTTACATCCCGCAAGACCGTTATATAAAACACTTTCTAAATCTAGACTTAATAGGATTATCATATTATAAACTATTATACGATTTATTTGATAAGAGATAGTGCAATTGCAGAATTGCTCACATGATATCGTAGCAAAGCGATAGCTATGGAGCCTCGTCGTGTCTGTGAATTTGTACATGCTTATGGGCGTCGGAAGTAATCAAATAGCTCCAACTGCTCCTTTTCCCTATATGTTGGAACGGATTTCTAAAGTTTAAACGAGAGTCTGCCACAAAGACTCGTCACCACTGTTCCTGTACAGTAGCCGGAAGTATTACTCCTAATGTATGGATCCACTAACTATGGCTGATTAAAACTTGTTTCAAAGATGTCAAATAAACCGCCATATTATTACTTAATTAGTATTAATTAACGATCGCCATCACATATGTGATACATCGAAACTAAATGTTTCGACGAGTTTCCGCGTAGGTGTAGCTATTGGATGCTGTATGCATAATGTAATCACGCGCTATAGCCCACGCCCCTACCGCTCAAACAACAACAAAGCGCGTATCTCGCACTACGTCACAAGAATAACACCGTACATAGCCAACCGGCCACTCACACACTGAAAATGTGCAATATGCAAATCTATACTAATATTAACTGATGCTATATAGCATTAAAGCTGATGAGTTTCGTTTTGTGACGCGGTATTCTCTGGACCGAATTAAAAAAATCTTTCAGAGTGAGATGGTCCGATAATGAAGGCAGGTATAAGGCTATCATCTTCTCCTATCAGGCGGATGTGAAGGAACACCGCTGGGGTTTAGTGGGCATGGGGAGCTTTTTCTTTAAGCTATCGAGTTCCACATATCCTCCAGGTTTTCCCCACCTTGTAGGAATGTCTAAGAGCGTTCCGAAGCGACAAAAAAAAGGCTATAGGTTTACCATCCCGCTACTACGACTAGGAGTGAAGTACGCGAGTCATGCGTGTGAAATCACGTGGCGCTGCTTGTATGTAATAATCTCATCTACAGAGGTATTCCTCGCACTAAGGTAAAATTTTGCGTATTTGACGAGTGGACAATATCCTTATAGTATTTTCTTGTATCACATTCTATAACTTGCGACTAAAGGTCATTTCACTTTTAGAACTCTAGTATAGCGCACAAAAATCGACAGCGGCATCAATTGATGAGCAATATCAATTCTATATAAGTAAACAATATTATTTGAGCGACGTAATTTCCCAGTAGTAGTAGTATCTGCTCCAATACAACATGAGAATGACACTACGTAAGAACGTAATATCCATTTAAGTCTCTTGTTTGATGGATCCTGTATCCTGCTAGTCAAAGTCTACTGGCGAACCGTTGTTTATAATATACTAGCTTCCGCCCGCGGCTTCGCCCGCATGAATTTCGGACTTCAAAAATCCCTATATTTTTTAACTTATTATGTTATTCTGATATGAAAGCTATATTACTGTAAAGTTTCATGAAAATCCGTTCAGTAGTTTTGTGTGAAAGAGTAACAAACATTCTCTCAAACTTTCGCCTTAATAATATTAGTAGGATTGTTGTCTAAGTTATTATGAATATTTTAAAAATAAAATTTGATATTTCAACTCTATTATCCAATTCGAAATAATCAACGTACCTATATAAAAATTTATAAAAACAAAACTTAAGCATTATGTAAAGGATGTTCTAGTTGTTTAATACCTTATTACTATTTATTTTACTCAATATCAATTAAACCAAATAAATATCTAGGAAGTTCTTTGCAGTTTTATTAATTGAGCTCTTAATTGATAAAAACTATAGGAGGAATGTCTTCAGAATTAATGGGGTGCTGAAACTCGTAAAAATATTATTGAAAGTGCCTAAGGCAATTAATAGACTAGCTCGTAGCCTAAATTTAGTTACTAGAAGAGATACGACTGTACTCTACACTACTACAACAATAGACTACCAAAAACTGAATATTAGATATTGTATACAAAACATACAAAAAGTATTTGCCTTCAAAATGCATAGCGTATTGAAAATGAGTAGGTGGTATTTGTATATAAGACTAATCTTTTTTGAATCTACTTATCAAACAATTCAGATATGAATAGGACTTAATAAAAGTTAAAATAAATTATATTTAAAACAATTAATGATATATTAATGATTTGTTTGATAGGATTAGTTCCTATAGAATTTAATGTAGGTAGGTACTTCTGACTTTACTCGCATCAAAAAGTTCAAAACATAACTGATCTGACAATAACAAGCGAAACCAACTAGTTGCTAAAAACGTACTGTAATATAATTACTTCCTATAGTTATAAATATTGTGGCGGGAAATGTTTTTTTTTTGTAGAAACTCGTGGCAATAATATATATTCCTAACCCAATTTATAGTTGTTCATGATTTAATTGATGTTTCTCTACATTTCGAAAGGTAGAGCTAGAGAAGCTCCTTTAAATGCCAACGCATGATCTAACCAAGCTAAAATAACAAATATCTGAATGATTATAAACTTTTTGCATCTTATTATATTTATATTTTATCATATCTTATGTTATCATTTTTTACTGTTGTTACTTTTATACGGAAATATTCAATCGCAGCATCTCTAGATATTAATTTCCAACAAAAACCTTCACTTAACCTCTTTCGAAAACCCTAAATCGAACAATGTAAAACAGTAATTTGTGCGTATGAAGCCGCGTTACGTACGAGTTGTTGGCCCTATTTTACAAATAGGTTCGGGCACGCAAAAGAAGCACTGTTAATTGTTAGCAATTGTAGTGTGGCTGAACACGCGAAGACGTGGGCTGATATACAATCTGATGGCAAATTGAACGAGATTTTACGCCTAAGCACTAACTCTGACATATACACACTTATTAATAAACATAGAATAACTTTATTCCAGCATTAACCTAGCAATAAACTGATATCTGTCAAATTCCATATTAAAAAACACATAAAAAGTATGGAATTCGACAGATATCAGTTTATTACTAGGTTAATACTTGAATAAAGTTATTCTGTTTATTAATAAGGGGGTTAATGTTCTATGCAAAGTTGCTATAAAGATTTCTAATATTTCGTACAGAGATTAAGATCATCAACATTATCATTAACCAATCAATAACAAAATCTAAAGTCTTGAAACATCGTATATATGTTAGAGGAATGAAAGACATTACGCACGAATAGTTCAGCGATTTAAATTACACTTATGAGTAATGATACCTCCTTAGTTTAGAAAGTATTAAAGGCGAGTCTGTTCGAAGGTGGCCATCGGTAATGATTGATGAGCTATCACGTGGGCCGCTAACACGACGGCGAATTCTTGAACTACATAAACCACCTACTTACCAATGTATCGTTTCCAAACATAGCCGCTAACCATATGCGGTACACGATTATATTCGGATTACCTAAATTAGAATAAGATGACAACACACACCTAAACACACGCACATCACTATTATTTTAAATATAGACGAAAAGAAAACATCCACGGCGTACAGCCGTCACGAATTATTCAAATACACAAGATAACGTTGCATTTCACGGCACTCAATGAATCTCAGCCAAATGACGGAATTGGAAACACGACGAATGCCAAAATAAAACATAAACAAAACATTCAACTAAACATCCCTCCGCCAAAATACTGATTAAACGACACTGAATGGATGAAAGTAGCGACGAAAAAAAATGTAACAATTGTAATTTGGATGTATTTAAAGAGGTTTTATAATAAAGTTTATGTTTACGAGAGATAAGACGCACAGGGCACGATCATGGTGGTTGGCGGCATGTTGACGTACACGACACTCGCGCGGCGCGCGCTGTCCCACAGTACGGTCGGCGTACAACTGGCGTCTCACCAGCTAACTCTACGTTCAACTACTAGCCAATTCCGCATTTTAAAATATTCCGTTATACAGCAGCACGGGCATGACACTATCATCATGATCGATACATCGCCGATTGTTTTATCGAAACTGAATAGGTGACGTCATGCGGCATTGTCGAGAGTAACGACTTCATACATGGCCACAGCTTCTCCCTGAATGTGAACAAGTTTAATTGATAAAATTAAAACAAGTAATAAAGATATATGTACAAAAGTTTTCAAAGTCTTCAACATCAGACTTTACTGATAACTGCTGAACCCACAACATTGCAGTAGCTTATTATAATATGTTCTGTAAAGAAATCCTAATATATAAAGTAGACTGACCCATAAAAATCACAACGAAATCTTCAAGAGTGGAAAACACGACAAAATTTGTGATCTTTCAAAATTCAACGTACACCAAGATCAGCATACTAACTGTTCATACCCGGCGCCGTCTGGGTAAGTTTCATACAGTGTTAGTTTAG
>LUGF01038343.1:46148-65513 GCA_001625245.1 Calycopis cecrops
ATAGGCTACGGTAACCACGTACCATCAGGTGGGCCGTATGCTTTTTTTGCCACCATCGTAGTAAAAAAAAAAAAAATAATACATAAAGTAGACTGACCCATAAAAATCACAACGAAATCTTCAAGAGTGGAAAACACGACAAAATTTGAGATGTTTCAAAATTCAACGTACACCAAGATCAACATACAGTTAGTATGCTCATACCCGGCGCCGTCTGTGTAAGTTTCATACCTGCTCTGTTAGTTTAGACCTTTCGATGTCTGGATATAGCAGTCTAGTACCGTGGTACTTTAATGTCTGGATATAACAGTCGTAATTCTATAATGTTGAGAGTTTGAGCAGTTGAAATTATGAGTTACCAGCTGAGCCCCGTGGTTTCACCCGCGTAAATTTCGATCCCGTGGAAAATAGAAAATCATGCCATGGCATCTCATAGGAACATTTTTTCGGGATAAAAACTATCCTATGTGTTAATCCAAGTTACCCTCTGTGTGTGCCAGATTTCATGAAAATAAGTTCAGCAGTTTTCGCGTGAAGGAGTAACAAACAAACATACAAACTTTCGCATTTATAATACTAGCTGCGCCCCTGCGGTTTCATCCGCGTAAATTTCGATACCGTGGAAAATCATCCCATGGCATCCCATAGGAATTCCGAATTTTTTCGAGATAAAAAGTATCATCCAAGTTACTCTCTATGTAGAGTAGGAGTAACAAACAAACAAACATGCAGACTTTCGCATTTTTAATATTGATAAGATTAGTAGGATAAAAGAGGAAATTAATATTTAGCAATATATGCATTTGAAAAATAATTGGTAAATCTCATCCCCACAATTATGTATGGAATGAAAGTTTGATTTGTATTGATTGAAGAGACAAACCAGGGCAATCCTGATTTAGCAGTTGAAGATTTTGATTAAAAAGAGTAATAATTATATTTTATTGGTTAATCTTTAAATATAACGTGTTGTCAACATGGCTTTGGTATTTAGTAGCAGCTGGGCTTTCCTGGCTACCCTTGTGGGCTACAACTACTTTCTTTTTCCGGACCTAGTCATTGCAATAAGGCACTGTCTCTCGCTTACAGAGAGGGAAATCGGATGAATAATCATTCCTCTCATCCTATCTTGAATAAACTAGATGCAGGTCGCAAGACAGATTTTGCGTTCCTCACCGATTCTCTATGATTATAGGCTGTACGCGGTCGATCCTGAATACAGAGGAGTAGCAGCGATTACAAAGTATGATGGTCCAAGTCTGGTAATAAATCTCTATGAATAAACGAATATAGATGAAAACTGAAGACTATAAATTAAATTGATATTAATAGTTGAGCACGAAAAGGCTTATAGCAGAAACTGACTCTATTAGTATAGAAATAAACAGATTTTTTTAAATTGATAGTTGATACATTAAAAAGGTAATTTGTAAGCATACAGTTGTATACAATATGTGTAAAAGGATAATGATTATTGTGATGAATATAGTGATACAATTCATAAACATATAACAAGAACAAGTTTCCAAAAGCTTAAAATCACATCAATAAATAATAAAATTTTATGTTCAGATCTATTGCGTCACTTGCACCTTCCGCGTGGTAGAGGAAGTGACTTGGTTTCGGCTTCGGGTATTTTTTACATCTCGGGTGTCATCAGATGGATTATTATCAATTCCTGATAATAAGGATGACTTTTCCGGAAAAAAATGAGTCATAAAAAGATTTTTTGATATAGGTACTTTACTAATAAATATGTTACAAGAACATAATATTTCCTGGATCACCTCAAGACCATCTCAATTGTAATTTGTATTTGCGTTCATATCTACCGCGTGGTTTAGTGAAAGTGAGTCGTTTCCGGTATCTGGTGTCGTACATCCAAGTGTATTCAGATAAAATCTATCAATTCCTGATAATAAGGATGTATTGTCAGGAAACAAATGAGTCATACAAAAACATTTGCATGTCAGCATTCGGAACAATCTCGAAGATTGAATCACAAAGGGCCGTGTGTGTTATAAGAGTGACGTGAATATAAAAAGGACTATAATGATGAAGGCCTATGTAAGCAAAACGAATACAAAACGCAAGATGGTATTTATAGATGATATTTTAAATTGAATTTGCTTTTTTGTTTCATTTACAATAAGACAAAGTTGCGACTAGCCTTATGATATCTGTCGAACAAAAGCAGTAATATATAATCATCATCATTCTGCTGCTCACTAGACACGTTAAGAGATAAATTATTAAGTTTGTTAAATACACGACTTAAACTATTAATTTAATGATCAGTATTACCGACTATTAACGTCAATAATATATATTTTTAGTTATGTTATGAAAATACCAAAAGGTTAAATTATTGAATAGGTTTGAGGTTAGATAATTGATTATGGATATAGATAAAATTATAATTTAATTTTATAAATTATTAGGTAAAATAAACGATTATGAAAAGGTTGCGTTTCGAAAATCAATTAATAATTCTTAGACATAATATACAATAATAATAACACAAGCAATAGTCAAGAATTTCGTGTGCAACTTTCGGATAATGGTTTAAGTGAACTAAATTTTTGTCAAAGCAATAGCAAAAGTTGGATTTTTTTAAAGTCCAGCTTACCTAGATTCTTTTTTTTTAATATTAGACTAGACTACCTTAAGCTTAGTCTGCTTAGTTAAACATCGTGATTTACGTAACTTAGCCAAAAAGAAAACTACCACAGGACCTTTGTCAATTTCCTAATGCATATGCACAATTATATGCACAAATATTGCGACTAACTCACTAACCTATTGACTGAGTCTAACCTCGTCGATAAATAACCATTACTCACACAATCGTCATAATCGATCTTATCAGTAAGTGAATTCGTCATATCATTTACCATTTATACACACACATACGTATATAGAGTACTTAGATTGGTAGAGATCTTATCATTATGAGAGGTAGTGCCACGCTACATGTATGCATGTAGTCGTGGGCCGGCTCGGCCAGGGAGGTACCTCTGGATTTAAAAAACCGGTGTAAAGTGTCAGCTGTGTTGTCGCGTTTCGTGCAGTGTGTAAGTAGCCTGAGGGAGGAGGAGGAATGAGGCCAACCCATCTGTATACCCTCTTTGAGTATCGGTAGTAATGAAAATGGCTTCCAAAACTCCTATTGCGCGTTAGCCCCCTTTTAATATAAAAATACAAAAAAAAACCTTCTCCTTTGATAATCAAATCATGCATCATTTATCAGGTTACGTGATAAGATCTGCCGATCTAATTTCTGACCCCACGGTCGGATAGGTGTAGGTACCTACCTCTTGTTAAAATGACACCGTCTTGTTTTGTTTTGTGTGTGAGTTTCAGGTGACCCATCAAGTCGTCTCTTCAAAGATGAAGATTGGAAGGATGGCATTTGCATTCAAATTGCATGGATGTCTATGGGTGTCGTCATGAAGACTGCCCTTTGGTCCCCATATCGCCAATCTATTCGTCAGTTTCACGAGTAGCTGCGTAGCCCTGATCGAGTGTAAATAATTTCGACATCCACTAATGTTGACCAGCCGTATGTCACAATGTCTCCCGGCGACCTCACCAATCTGGTTTGCCTACATTTACATAAAAATCATTTCCTTGGTTTGGTATTAATATGACACATTATATTTCCTATTTATTTCGTTTTATTTCGCCAACTTGGAACAGTTTGGGGGACAGCTATGGCTTCAAGTTACGTGAGGTTTGTGAGTAGCCGGTAGCTCATAGAAGACGAGGAAGGAAGAAAATCATTAGTCATCAAATCAAATGCTCCCATTGCTCATACGCCTCCTATACTATAATAAATTTCTCGTGTCACAATGTTAGTTACCATACTCTTCTGATGCGGCTCGTCCGACTCTCAGCTCTCACCTATTTTTCATCTCAATATTTCCACGTGATCGACAATTACGCGGGTGTAACCGTAGAGTACTGCTAGTATACAATAAAACTAGGCTGAAGTATAGTTTATAGTATCTAGACACATTTGTCGTAACTTTGGCCGCAGCATCTTCTATATTATATCCTGGATCATCAAACTGCTTCCGCGCTCTTTATAGCCGAGGCGGAAGAGGCGGGAAGGTCAGGCGCGCGGTTTATTTAGCTTTGTTTGTTTATAATACTCTAAGGATTATGCGGAAACCAGGAGCAACGGCGGTTTTCAAATATTGTTGGAGAATAAAACATACGTATTAGGCGTAGGTACGTATATAACTATAAACTAGCCAAAACATTCGACTACTTTCATGTTGCTAAGTAAAATAATCATTAAATATGTCCGTTTAAAGTATACATTTTACTTTAGATACTGCAATACATTTTATCCCAACAAAAAGTAACTACATATAAGTATGTCTTAAGACTGAAGAGATAGAAGACTTAATGAAAAACTAATTAATTTTATAAGTCATTTTATTAGCGCTGAGAAATATGGCGGCGTTATAAGATAGTAAACTGTATTAAATATATAACTTAATATACTCGCAAGTAATTAACAAGTACCATAGTTGCCCATAAGTCTTTTTTACAAGGCGTTTATTACAGCTATACCTATAATAATCTATATCTATACATATAATAAATCTGTAGAAGGGTCAATTCTTTACATTGAAAATATTGAAAAAATAAATAGCAGGGGGTGTTACTGGATCGATACCAAACCCAATATGCGATTAAAAAAATTTTTGTCTGTCTGTCTGTCTGTATGTTCAGGCATCACGTGAAAACTAACGGTTCGATTTCGATGAAACTTGGTATAATTATACCTTATTATCCTGGGCATAAAATGGGATACTTTTTATCCTGGAAAAATACGTAGAAAAAAAATCCATCCACGGGAAACCGACATCCGCGCGGACGGAGTCGCGGGCGGAAGCTAGTATGTAATATAACTGTAGAAGACGTCATTTTGTCAGTGTCTTGTGCGACTTTCCCGCAAAAACTACTTTACGGATTTTGATGAAACTCTGCTATATAAGTAGTTATAAGTACTCGGTAACATAATGGCTATAATTTATCAATATGTATATTGCTGCAGTTGGTAACTCGACTTGCAATACACTATTGTAGGGCAAAATAACGGATTGACAATTCGGTCACATAATTTTACATTACCATCAACATATTTTCCAATATTGACAAGACAACGGCTGTCGGGTCAATACATTGGCCATAAAGTAACTTGTCAATGGTGAGTACCCACAGAGTGAGCGAGACTACATGATGAGTGAGTAGTAAACTTAATTCTGTCTCCTGTCTCACAGTTCTACTAATTAACAACGGAAGTACGTTCTGGCACATATTCTCCAAACTGTGCAAAAAAAACATAAACCCTAACCATGTGTCATACACCTCGAACACATTGCCCTTACTAAAACATTTGGCACGCCCCAGTTACTTGACGACATATTTTACGAATATATTAAAGAGGTAAAATTAATTTGTATGTAGTGCCACGTTGCATGCATGCATGTAGGAGAATTCGGCCGGTACGATCGGGTTGGTATCTCGTTTACACGATACCGATTTAAAGTGACAGCTCATAGCTGCAGCAGCAGGAAGAAGGGCAACTCATCTATATAAACTCTATGCTATAATGAATCTCTATGAAATTATATTTTATCACTAACTGTGCACCGTAAATGGAACGATTTTTTTTTCAGTAAAGAACGACACGTGTCGGCCAGTATTACACAAACACGCAGCATGTGACAACATTTTTATTGATGTTGTTGATTTAAACGCAGCTATTAATAAAGTTAGATGCGCTAGGGGTGACGTAAATCCAACGCATTAGGTACTTTACACACCGCTAAATCCATATTGCCAAACTGTTTGACTTATAATAAAACTAGCTGTGCCCCGCGGTTTCATCCGTGTTTAATTTCTAAGAAATCCATATAAACTTCAACACCGTATTTCACCCCCTTAGGGGTTGAATTTCTAAAAATCCTTTCTTAGCGGATGCCTACGTCGTAACATCTACCTGAATGCCAAATTTCATCTTGATCCGTCCAGTGGTTTGGGCTGTGCGTTGATAGATGGCTATGTCACGTTTGAGTTTTATATATATAGATAAAAAATATATATGTAAAAAGATGTGCGTATTTAACGCTATTTGTTCTTCAGCAATGTGTATTTGCAGTACTTAAAACATGACTGGGCAGTTTTTTTTCCATATCCTATACACCCGCTGGGGAGTCGCTGTTTGTCACCGCGTTCCCGTGGCTCCTCCATCTGGTGGAGAAGGAACGCCACTGGGGTGTAGTTGGTAGGGGAACCGCGTCACGGCTCCCGAGTTACACATAGTCTCTAGACTTTAGGACCTACCTGCTCTGGGGGCATGCCTCAAAGCATTCCCCAGAGAATTAAAAAATCTTTTTCCATAATATAATTAATTGAACCAATCATTACGTAAAGTTTATGATTTAGGACCCAATAAGTACTTATACAAAAACTGACCAACGCGAAAATATACCAGAAACTAAGTTTTTAATTTGGTAACACGAGAGCCCGCTTTCATTTTGTCTTTTTGTTCAGAAGGAAACATGACGCAAATGAAAATAAAATGTATTGTGTAGATTGTATTTAATAGTTCCATAGTTCCATGACTTTTGTCAGTCGATTATAGATTATAGGTACGATTATGTGAATCATCGACAATTTATTAGTAATTTGACAGCCGAATTAGGGATCATTGATCACCGAACGCGGAGTCGCAATTATTTTTTTTGTTGTCTCTGTGAAGTGTTACGTATAATTTACAATTGCAAAGCTTGGTTTTTCTAGGAAAGCGATGCCGTCATTAGAACATTGTAAACCAAATGGCACGGTTTTCTTTTTGAACGGACTTTGACAATCTCCGCTTTTTAGAGCACATACTGTAACGTCCGTTTGGTACACAGTTGAAGCTTTTTATTAGTGAAAGATTAAAATAGGTTCTGTAGTTTTGGGGCCTATTCGATACAAAGAGACCTTTCCTCTTTATTAACTGATATACCGTGCTTTTACGGCCGCTTTATGAATTTTTTTTTCTTTCCTTTCCTAGGATTTCCTAGGAAACAAAGCTTAAGAGGTGGGTTCTGCGCTGAACTGGGCCGGTGCGATGGTGTGTCGCTCACGTGATAACGCTTCAAACTGACAGCTATGCAGTCGCGTTCCGTATTCAAATAATGTGGTAAATATGAACCTAGACTAATCGTCACTTTAATTGATTCCTTTCTTCGATCGTTTACCCGAAGTGCACCTAACTACTAGGACATTCAAATTCACGATCTCTTTAAGAACAAATCGTGTTTTACTCGGATGCATAAGACATGATTATGCAATCCCGTCTTACGTAAGCACGATGCAGTTATGTTTACGCGTCCTAAAACCTAAACGTCACCCAACAGAAATACTTTCAAAAACGTGAATTTGCAATTTAACGACGGTTCGGTGGCACACGCCAAAGAATGTACAACTGCGGTGCCAAAAGTTCACAAACGGGACTCGCGTTCGGGAAGACACTTTGTCTGCTACGGCCGATAATTGGCGGATTGACGAAGTCACCTACCCCCTTATTAATAAACATGGAATAACTATATCCAAGTTATAACCTGGTAATAAACTGACATCTGTCAAATTCCATACTTTTTATGTGTTTTTTATTATGGAATTTGACAGATGTCAGTTTATTACTAGGTTATTCCTTGGATAGAGTTATTCTATGTTTATTAATAAGGGGGTTAGAGATTTCTTTGGCATTGATTTGACACTTCACTGAGACCAAAAAGAGTCTGCTCATTAAACAGTTTACATTTGACCTACATCTAGTAAAAAACAAAATACAATTTATCTCACTTATATACAACTAAACTAAGAGTGTATTGATGGAGGAAATATTAAATTTGGCCATAAACGTACATCAAAACTGAAACAGATGTATTTACACAGGAGAGTAGTAGTAATTAAAAAAAAGATTATGGAACAAGCCGATGAAGTCCAAAATGATTATGTTGGATTTTTTAATTTGTACCGAACTACACGCATTCATCATAACACCAACACTACCACTATCTAGCACAAGTTGAAACAATCTTAATACAGCGTTTAAGGTCTGAGATATATACTTAAAAATGAGCGTGAAAATCCAGTTATAAATCACCAAGAAACGCTTAAAACAAGGCCTTATATAATTTATACTTCTCTTACCGACAAAGATGCATGTTTTTCTGTATGTCCTTTATAGAATCGTGAACATTTGATGTGATGATCTTTAGCAAAGTTCGTGTATGAGCCCACTAAGGTTTATTTACTTATATAAGTTGGTACGATTAATTTTCGACAGGTGGCGCCACTGTCATTCCAATAAATTTCATATACTGCCGTGACAGTTCATGCTGATTTAGCTGTTGGTGGCGTAGCAATGCGCGCAAACTACAGCTAGTTCTGTATATATTTTAAAAGTCTTCATAAACTTATTGCATTTGACAGTTAAACATATTCCGAATGTTCACGACGAAAAAATAAAAAAAATGTTGGCATTGTGTTAAATCAGATAAGGTACGTATGGCAACTTGATAGTTTCTACATAGGGCTCCTGATGCTAATGTTGTTGTGGTTTTTTGTTGCACTTGTCTCTACAAGACGGTTGGAATCCACTCACGCAGCCTACAAGTCACGCGAATCTACAAGTTTTTTAATTGAAAGGTACCGTCCCTGATGGACTGGTTGTATTAAAAAGAAAATTGGCACGACTGGGAACTTCATGACTGCAAACTTTACGGTTTGCTCAGGGAAGATTATAAACTAACGAAAAATATTGCGTTAAATTGTGAATGCTTTGTACAGTTCACAATTTTTCGACAGTTTTCAATCTGCCGAAGTTATTTTGTAAACTAACGGTTTTTACAATTTTACGGTGACATATACAAACAAAGCGCATTATAATCCGTATGATAACGCCAGGATCCGTCACGTAGCACGCAGGCACTGATGTAATACGCAATTATTTAGACACGACCATGTAAATAGTCATCCAGTTGATATAAATTACATCATTTATTTATATAGAACCCGTCAGCGGGGAACAATAACTTATTGAATCGAGTGACCGATCGATACGGAAACACGCGGCGTGACCGATTTGGATTCAGGGCTGGCGCTTATTTAGTTAAATATCTGTATAATAAATATATGTTAAAAATAAACAAATAGGGTCGTTGTGGTTGCCGCTGTCGGTAGCAATGTTTAATTTAATTTAAAATTAAATTAAATTAAATCAAAATCAAGGAGTATTCAAATCTAATTTTCAAATTATCACTGTCGTAACATTCGCAAGACCAGATCTAATTTATTTGTGGACATAAAGGTCAGTTGAGATTAAAATTAGACATCCATGCTAAAATATAAACTAATGTTATTTAATACTTATAAAGAGGTAAACTTATGTGGCTGAGCAAAAGTCAAACCTCTATAAGTGTTAAGTAGCCAGCGGCCCTGGAGGATTATATATTTAAAAATAAATTCTTGTATGTATAAATACTATATTAATAATATATAAGTAATATGTGCTACAAATTTAAAGTATAAAATAAAGCCATAAGCGATAAATATCTTGAACAAAATATTACGTTTTTGTTTAATACATTTAATTTATACATGCTAATACTTAATTATATACGTATTCTTAACTGAACATTTGGCGTCAAAAATAATTAGCACATCTGCTTATAGATAATTGTACTGTAAAATAGTTTTAATAATAAATTTTAATTACATACTTATGGACAGATAACTTCAAGGAAATAACTCATGATTCCCCCACTGCCCACAGTGACACTTCCCACACACTGGACACTGCGTGTCTTAAAAAAAAACCGGCCAAGTGCGAGTCGGACTCGCACACCGAGGGTTCCGTAACAATGAAAGACATTGTTCACCAGAAACTTAAATAACTTGGTTTTTCATAGCGTTTGTATGAACGTTCTATGTATGGAGTGCCCCCCCTTGATTTCTTAATTTATTTATTTTTATTCAAAATTCTAATAGCGGTTCACAGAATACATCAACCTACAAAGTTTCAACTACGACGGCCCAATAGTTTCGGAAAAAATGGCTGTGATATACGGACGGACGGACGGGCAGACATGACGAATCTATAAGGGTTCTGTTTTTTGCCATTTTGGCTACGGAACCCTAAAAAAGAAAAAAAATACCCATTATATTAAAAAAAACTATTGTCGCTGATAAAAACTATAAACTCTGAGATTTGACTAGTTTCTTATATCTCTGAATACTGGGATTATTGATTAATATTATTACTATTATTATTATTATTATGTTTATCAGTGGCGAGATTTTGAAATATCAAGTATACTGTCTTTCTTGACACGGTCCATAATTTAGCATAATTTCGGCGGCACTGCGTCGAGGCCACGAGATAGGCCCTGGATATAATCAGGCAATTAACGTTTATAATAGCTCAAGTTTCCACTCATATCTAACACAGTCACAACGCTCGTCCGGAAATGTGAAGGTGACCCAAATCCAGCAGCGCCCATCACAAGCTGATAATGATAGCTGCTGATAGTGAGAAACCTTCAGATAATATCTTGTTTCATATTTGTCGCCACAAATATATTTTTTTATAGTTTAAGAGGTCAAAGCCTCACACCATGACCACCAACATGACTACCGACTTCCATAGACATCCACATATCTGCAGTTGTGTTGCCCTTCTTCCTCTTCCCATGTATTACACGTACGTATTACACTTCATATTTTTATTACAATAAAACTACTTTAACGATTTTCATCGTGGTTTATTTATTGGTAAGAGGTAGTGCCACACTGCATGCTTGCATGCAGTCGAATTGGGCCGGCACGACCGGAGAGGTACCTCTCGCTTACACGAAACTGGCGTAAAGTGACAGCTGTGCTGTCGCGTTTCGTGCGGTGTGTAAGTAGCCGGTGGCCCATGGAGGTGGGAGGAGAAAGGAGTGCAGCGCATCTGTATAGCCTCTATGCGAATGTTTGTGGGCATCGGTAGGCATGAAAATGGCTCCGGCTGCTCGTTTGCCCTCCTAAATCATAAAAAAAAAATATTTAACAAGCTCTACGTTTCAGAAGCTTTACAGCAGCCATGGTAGTGATGCGACTCGAGTCATGTTTTTACTCGAGTCACTCGAGTCAGTTTGTCAAACTCGCACTCGAGTCGCATCACTAAACCATGGTCAGTTCAGTCGTATATCGTCAATATACTCGCGTAAGCCTATGACAGCACTAATATATTTGGTAAAAAAATACGTTTATAAATACATACAGAAAGTGTCTGTTTAAAAACGAATTTATTCGTTCTATTTATATAACTATTACTAACTTGTGTATTTTATATTACGTCCGATTCTTTATCATCACACTAATATTGTGAGTGTGATATTTTTGTTTCTTGTGACTCAAATGCGCAAAAAAGTACTACTAGTCTTACACACTATGTTATTTGGCTGTATTATGTGGAAAAGCAGCATTCACAGACCAGGATTTACACGACTTAATATTTTATATTTCGCTGTATGCTATAAAATAATGCGAAAAAACGATGGTGATTAATCTATCAAGCATCGCTTTCTGAAGTTTACGTAAGAATAATTCAAATTGCCATAAAATGCCATATCTAAAGAAATTGGACAAGTAAGAGTATTAGATAAGCGGCGTTAAGCCTATAGACTTTACTACTAAAAGTTACAATCATTAAAATTTTATACGAATATAAGCTATTCGAGCCTGTTACTGTGACAGTTAAAATAACGATTATTTATCCAAATAAAACGTAGCCTATATTTATAATATTTTATTTAATGATATATTACTTAAGTAAGACAAAGATTCATAATCTGTTCACTATTTTATTGAAATCGCTACAGTAGTTTCGGAGATACGCAAAGACACAGGTGACAAGAGGTTTTTATAATTAAGATGGTAAACCCTACAGCACAGGAGTAAGACACGTTACTCGTAGACAAAGCGTGGGGCAAGCGACACTGAACCATCACTCGGTAGCCGGGGATACCGCGTGTATTTCTGGGTTTGGTACCGTGTGGAAAGTTTAGTCACAACGACGTGTTTACACCACTTTAGCGAAACGCTGTCTCCCACCGACCTTCCGCGAGACAAAACCGGCTAATTTTGTCGCGGAAGAGGATTACAGCGTTTGATATATACGCCAAGTCATACGCTCTTATTACGGATTTATCTCGGGTGCGTTACTCGTTACGTTCATCAACGTGTATTTACACATTTTACAGCCCCAATTTACCACGGTCATTATAAGACTGAGATATTACATGTGTTATTGTCATATACGTATTTGCAGTACCGGCAGATATAGGTATATACATTATACTAGTATGTAAATTATAAAAAAATACGACACTTGAAATATACTTAGTTAATAATAATTGCTAAACTTCGAGTTTTCTAGAACTGTTACCGGTTTTCATGGAAATCAAAATGACTCACAGATTCATTGATCCGCCTTAAAAATTGGTCGCAGTCTAGATGTAGACAAACATGTGTTTAAGGAAATACGATAATCACATCATCTTCATCATCAGCCTATTGCAGTCCACAATTAGACAGTTAGCCATCACATACGATCCGATCCCTTTACACCGCTTTCGTGTAAGAGCGGTATGTCCCCGGTCGCACCGGCCGAATGCGGCTGTAAACCACTACCTCTCACAGACATCCTGTGAGACCGACTTGTTACATACACATGCCAAGTGGAAGTAGAACAAGTCTGACAGATCAGGGTTGACAGCTGATGCCTAAGTTACTGGTAATCCGCAGCTCTCTACCTACGGTGATACATGATTGTAGCTGTCACTAAGTCATGGTCGGTAATGTCAGACATCCCCCTCTCTCTTGTCATCTGTACCTAACCATAGACATAATTTATGGTATGAATATTCAGTGTACGGTCTATGACTACCAATAAACTAAACACGACTCTACAACTTAAAGCTAGAGATTAGATAGCTTACCGTTGACATGTTTACAGATGGCCTCCCTGTCCCGCAGCTCCCACTCGACGGTCCAGCCGGGCGAGTCGATCTTCGACGTCCTGCGGACAGACACACGGTTACACACTTTTTTTTTTATGGTATAGGAGGGCAAACGAGCAGTCGGAGCCATTTTCGTGACTACCGACGCCCCCAAACATCCGCATAGAGGCTATACAGATGCGCTGCCCTCCTTTCTCCTCCCACCTCCATGGGCCACCGGCTACTTACACACCGCACGAAACGCGACAGCACAGCTGTCACTTTACGCCGGTCTCGTGTAAGCAAGAGGTACCTCCCCGGTCGTGCCGGCCCAATTCGACTGCATGCAAGCATGCAGTGTGTCACTACCTCTTACTAACTTGTGGGAGCTTCGCAATACGCAAGCATTGACGGCAACGATTGAAAACCTTGGCCAAGGACTCCACCCAGGGTTCACCAAATAACGGGAGGAGAATTACTACCTAATTAATTTGAAATACAATCTATCTAGGAAAAGTGTGATATCACCCAAAATGGTATAGATCTTTTATGGCGTCGATTTAGAAGTATGATTTTTGTGTATGCTGCAAAAGGTTTAGATGCCAGTATAAGACATAAATTTCAGCTTGTTGTGCAAAGTTTCTGACAAAAACGATCTCAGATAGAGAATGTAATTCTATAAGGATTCCGTTTTTCCCTTTTGAGGAAGGAAACTCTAAAAAATATGCGTGACGAGGGTCAACGCTCGCAGACCAGCGGTCCCGAGGTTCAAGACCGGGTAAACATACACAGTACTTAGACGTCATCGACAGATTTAAACCGTGGTGCACTTGCGGACGAGGGCACTACCAACGATTGCTATTATTTATTAAATCCATTAATATTTTTCGATATCTTTAGTGCAAGCGAATGTCGTTCATTATCTACATGACCTTGAGGACTTATTTAGAGGCTTCCGTGATCATGGCTGCTGCTAAAACGTTGAGTACCTACTACTTCATAACTGCTGCTTATCTAGTTCATTTAGCAGTATCAATACTGCTAGTACTTCATTGCTACCGAACGAGACCAACTAAGCCGGATAGACTTCTGTCTTTATCTCTCTCGTTTCATCGGTTCTTAAAGGTCTGAACATTAGTGAAACGGCACTAAGGAGGACAATGCATCTGCACAACCTCTATGTGTACAGATCTTTACACCCGCCGAAGTCACCAAAACACTGCAGACTGCGTGATAAAAATCTAATAAAATAAAAGAAAACCTCAATAAACTACGGTACTCGTAATCCTTTGAAGTGTGTTTATTGTAATAATTGTATTGTAATCGATATCTTTGCAACGATCTGTACAATTTAATCTCTGCCAATATGACATGACTATTGCCTTATAGGGTTGTGCCGCAGTCGGTGTCGATATAAGTTATGACATAATCAGCGCACTACATCAATCGATGTCAACACGATGTATAAATGGATCACTTTCGTCAGTAATTTGTTAAGCTGCCAGAAGTGCATTTTACGTACGTATTTAGATAAACAAAACTGTTGGTAGATATATTCTATAAACACAGCGGATGCAGGTGGGGGCTCAGGGGCAGCCTCAGGTCCTGAAGACTTGGGGGCCTTAACATCATTTTTCTACCCATATAAGAGGTCCCTTCTCAACTATGACGTCTCCACGTCCCGAGTCCCATCAGAGCTTAATCCAGCGCTGCATAAACAACTACATTGACATCTTCCGTCTTTATACACGTACATATATGTATGTATATGCATTTGTATGCAAATTGAATGGTTATAAATCACTGTTATAAACCGTGAAATTAGTGTTATAATTGACAAGTTTATTTTGACAGATTTTTATTGATGGCTAACATTAAAGTTAATTAGACTCGCCTACACCGAATAACTAAATTTAAAATTATTAGAGTTATGTCGTTTTTTTAACTATGAAACGTTTCCAAATTATATAATTTATTGTATTACTAGCTTCCGCCCGCGGCTTCGCCCGCGTGGATTTCGGACTTCAAAAATTATTCAAAATTTTAACTTATTATGTTATTCTGATATGAAAGCTATGTTAATGTAAAGTTTCATGAAAATCCGTCCAGTAGTTTCGGAGATTAGCCCGAACAAACGGACAAACAGACAAACAAAAAAATTAAAAATCATAGAAAAGTGTTCTGTTACTATTTTAAAATCGCCCCCAATTAGTATTTCGTAAATATATTCAATGTACAGACACTAAAATTTTACTGTGTTATTGTATGTATAGATTATTATTATTTATTATACTACGAAAATAATACTCTGTATAAATAATTCATGTACCTCCATTATTCAAATACGTATTAACCTAGTTTTGTCACCGGGTAACCCAATAACTAAAGGAATGTGTTACGGCTTATTCATATATCGATTAAAAACCTATTTGTGCCACCCATTGGCCCAGAGATGGGGGAAGAGGAAGGAGGGCAACGCACCTGTGTATGTGTAAGTGACGGCTGAGCTGCCGCGTTTCGTGCGGTATATAAGTGGTGGCTCATGGAGGTGGAGAGGATTATCTTGGCCAAGATAAAAATAGCAGACCTAACTATTTTAATCCTTATCGGGATGCCTTCTCCCATCAGCGGGAAAGAGGGGGGTCAGCCCCCCTTATCGACCACAAATTACAGAGGCACGTCTCCAATGACGAGCCTCTCATATCGATGAAGCTGCATCGGCCTTCGCCTTCAGCATAATCTCCTTATAAAAAAAACATGTTGGGGAGGAGTAAAGTGGGTAACGCATCTGTATGCGGATGTCCATGAGCGTCGGTAGTCATGAAAATGGCGATTGCTCGTTTGCCCTCTTAAACTATAAAAAAAAAATCATCGACATGTAGCATATAATCCGTCAGCACAACGCACCAGGCGGACGTTAAACTTTACGCGGCGCAACGGTCAAAGCAGTGTTATATTTACATATGATCTAATCCTTGTGAATGTCAAAGGGTGAATGCGTGCTTTGTTATTTTAATACACATTTTACTATGTAGGTACTATGCACGGATGTGTAACGTAGGTACATTTGCTGGCAGACGTCTGTGAAATACTATATAGACTAGCCGCGCCCGGCGATTCCACCCGGAAATATTATACTTTAGGACCAATTCACACACCTACTGAATACAACGAAAAAAAAATGGGCGAGCCGTTTCAGAGCCTCACAAATACATATATGTAACCAAAACCCATGTCAAAGAACATGAGATTTTGTTACATTTTATGTATGTAAAATAGTAGCGGACACCCGAAACTTCGTTTACGTGAATCAGTTTTTTTATCGCAGTCGATTGAAAAGTAGTCTATAGTAGCCTTCCTCGCTAAATGGACTAACTAATTATAATGAAATAAATTTTTTATTCATTCTAGAGATCAGCGCGCTCAATCAAACAAAAAGCAAACTCTTCAACTTTATATTATTAATATAGAAGTATAGATTTTTGGGAAGTGGCGTCAAGATGTGTTGTTGTTCTTGTATATTCATTTTTTGTAATAGGTTTTGCTTCATTGTATTATAGACAATCGAGATGGTACCTACGATACATATTGCCGAATTGACGGGTGACCTATTGGAGATGAGGAAAGGATGGCAGCAGGTCTGATTGGCTTCCGCCCGCAGTCATCAAAATGATCTTGCGTAGCGTATTTCTCCCAAGCATGAGACGATGTTTTTCCCTAATAGTAAAACAAAGAAACCTTTAAATAATCATGCATCATGGCATCCTTTTAAGGATCTCATCAGTCAGACTGACTGATTAGGATCTTTAGCACTCCATCATGGAATGACTAAGCTTTTTATTGCAGCTAGCTGACAAGATCAGTGTGGATGACTGATCTTTGGTCTGGGAATTGCTACTATAAAGGGTCACAAAGCTTAATAATAAAATCCAACCCAAACGAAAAGCGAGAGCATAACTGTAATTTTCCGGCTACGTGCCACTACCCGAACGTATCAGCCCAACTCAGCCAACAAGTAGCATGGCACTACACAACTAGAAAAAAAAGATTGATAGCTTTGGAGTTTCTCTAAAAAAAGGACCAGGGAGTTCGATGATAATTGAATCCAATCCAACTAACAGCATGATATAAAGAACCTTCGAATCGTAACACGAACCGTGGACAATCTTGTAGACAAGGTGTTCTACATCTATAGTAATATTGTGAAGAGTTTGTTTGGTTGAACGTGCTAAACTAAGGAACGGTCTGATTTAATTAATTCTTGAAGTTTTAGATAGCCGATTTATCGAGGAAGGCTATAGGGTATGTACAATTGAGCTACGACCTATAAAAGCCGAGCAAATTAGTGCCACATTTAAAACAGCGGGGCGATGCTACTATATGCTACTATAAAAGACGATTATCATAAAAAGGGTTATATCTTATGATGTAAATGAAAGCCAAAAGAACCTGCTATTATAAACCAAAGATTTCCCGTTCTTACAATCATAAAATAATTTGGAATAGTTTTTGATGAAAATCTTTAGCAAAGTTGTTGTGCATGTGCCCACGTTGGTTTCTGAGTTGGAACGACCACTTTTTGCCGTATCAACGCGCAGCCAACAGGGTACAGCTGCAGCATAATAAAAAATAATACGGTGTACTTCATCGATCATAATTCAGGAGACCGTCCATCCTAATGTATTTTATCGACGAAGCTGCACTGGACTTCTTGCAGCATATTTTCTTTATAAAAAAAATCCGGTGTACTCACTGCCTGGTCTGCCTCGAGCAGCGTCGTAGTTCGGCGGCGAACACGCAGAACTCCCCAAACGTGAGGATCAGAGACTTCCGTCGCGCGCACTGTCGAGCACAAACTAGCATTTCAAACACTGCAACAAAACAAACAGATGGTTACTTTTAAGTACTTATCTTATATACATTTTTAAGATACTGATACAATCAATGGAGACATCAAGATTATTCTAGTGATGTTTATTTGTTGTGAGTGTAAATCGTCCTGATAACAATCCTAGTAATAGTGTGCTTCTTATCAGTTTGTTTTTCTTTCGCGCCGTAACTTTAGGACGCAATTAGAACGAATAGTTTTCTTGGTAAATAATTAATGAGGATTTGAGGCATTTAAAGAAATAAATGAGATAGCCACGACCATATACGGAAATTGGCGGATAAAAGGACGAAAGACGATGCCGAATCAGTCTGTTTAGGAATAGCAAACTGACCAGATGACCCTTATGACAAAATTATTTCAGTATTACCTTTGTCTCTTTGCAATACTCAAATATTAAAAACATTAAGCGTCAATTGTGATAAAGATAATAAAACCAAAGAAATATAACATTATCTTTGACGTGCTTATAATCAGTAAACTTGAGGACTGGCTTGCCACAGCGTTTACAACTTCTTTTATACACATTGGTAATTTATTGAGTCATCATATAATAGAGGTACACTTATATTTTTATGACACAACATTAACCTTTATTTCTTTAAAAGTAAAGCATGTGTTAATCGGAATAAGTATAGTTCTTGTAAATCCAATATTAAACTTAAATAGTAACATTAAATATAAAAACAAAAAACCAAATGTATAAAGTTTCATGTCAACTGCGTTATCAATACGAAATATGAATTTAGGAATACCATACATTAAAATCCGACATGATGAACGTGTACCATGGAGCATGGACCATATAATTAAACAAACAACACATTACCCTTCTTCCCTCGCAGTCGGGTAAAAAAGGTTTTACAGTGAGCTCAAATAAAACAAGTTTATTTTTCCGTGTTCAAAATAATGGGGAAATTCAAATTAGTCATTATTTTTCAAGTGGATGAGAATGGCGTTTGATCTATCATTAGCAATGACTACTATTTCTTCACAGTTTTGACACAGGAAAATCGGAAACACTTAGGAGAAAGGTTTAGCATTACTACATTTTTCAACTATCGTTGTATGTATATTTTTTCCTATAGTATAACAGGGCAAACGAACAATGGGACTAGCGCCGCCCAGATAATCCGCATAGAGATCATACAGATGCGTTGCCCTCTTTGCTAAATGAGCCACCGAATACTTACAAATCGCATGAAACGCAATACCGTATCCATCACATATAAGGGCCAAAATTCTTTTCTACGCCTAAAGAGAACACAAATTTACTAAAAAAAAAAGTTTTATTTTATATTTTATTACAATAAATTACCAACACAGACTAATATATAGTTCACTCTAGAGTAGGTATCCAGCATTTGCAGCGATGTTTTTATGATATTTATATTTTTAAAGCAATTTATGGCGAACATAGTA
>LUGF01038343.1:68886-79387 GCA_001625245.1 Calycopis cecrops
GACCGCTGTGATTTATGCGTCATTTGCAGCAGTACTCCTGGAGACTGTCACTGTGTCACAATTGTCATCTTGTTAATAGCTGTACAAATATTTCTCCATCATATGCAGCAGTACTCCTGGAGCCAGTCACAATTGTGCTCTTGTTAATAGCTGTACAAATATTTCTCCATTATCTGCAGCAGTACTCCTGGAGCCAGTCACAATTGTGTTCTTGTTAATAGCTGTACAAATATTTCTCCATCATCTGCAGCAGTACTCCTGGAGCCAGTCACAATTGTCATCTTGTTAATAGCTGTACAAATATTTCTCCATCATCTGCAGCAGTACTCCTGGAGCCAGTCACAATTGTGTTCTTGTTATTAGCTGTACAAATATTTCTCCATCATCTGCAGCAGTACTCCTGGAGCCAGTCACAATTGTGTTCTTGTTAATAGCTGTACAAATATTTCTCTATCATCTGCAGCAGTACTCCTGGAGCCAGTCACAATTGTGTTCTTGTTAATAGCTGTACAAATATTTCTCTATCATCTGCAGCAGTACTCCTGGAGCCAGTCACAATTGTGTTCTTGTTAATAGCTGTACAAATAGGATAACTGTGATTTCTCCATCATCTGCAGCAATACTACTGGAGCCTGTCACAATTGTGATCTTGTTAATAGATGTACAAATATGATAACTGTGATGTCTCCATCATCTGCAGCAATACTACTGGAGCCAGTCACAATTGTGATCTTGTTAATAGATGTACAAATATGATAACTGTTATTTCTCCATCATCTGCAGGAGTACTCCTGGAGCCAGTCAGAATTGTGATCTTGTTAATAGGTGTACAAATATGATAACTGTTATTTCTCCATCATCTGCAGCAGTACTACTGGAGCCAGTCACAATTGTGATCTTGTTAATAGCTGTACAAATATGATAACTGTTATTTCTCCATCATCTGCAGCAGTACTACTGGAGCCAGTCACAATTGTGATCTTGTTAATAGATGTACAAGTATGATAATTGTTAACAGCAGTACTCCTGGAGTCAGTCACAAATGTGGGAGTCCGACATAATTGCGATCTTTTTGACAGCCGTACATATATGATAACTGTGATTTGTGCGTCATCTGCAGCAGTACTCCCGGAGTCAGCCACAAATACGATCTCGTAAACAGATGTGATTTATGCGTCATCCGCAGCAGTCCTGGAGTCAGTCGATATATCACGACACTGATCATCTCCATTGTGATAAAGTCCACCGACGCCACAATCTCGCCGCGAGTCGCGACACGCTGATATTAATTTATTTTCGTATTTAATTGTTTTTAATTAGAACGCATATATTTCTATTAAGGTTACATGTGCGCCGCCGGCCTATTAGCGCTGCACAGTGGGGGATATTTAGATAACGCATCTATTGATGGTTATATTGTGTATTTAAGTACGAATGTAAGTATAAGCCACAATGTATTTAATACTTCTTAATATTATGATGAGTGACTATCGACATCCATATTCTTAGGGGTCGAATTAGTGTCGGACCACGTATCAAAAGTAGCAATTATTACGGCCCTAGCGCTTGAGTGAGCCCCGCTATGAAGAAAAGTCTACACGGAAGGGCCTGGCAATCTATGAGAAATTAATAATTAAAATTATAGCAAATTGGGGGCCCTTGAATAGGATTCACTATAGGCAATTCAAAATCCTTATATAGGTCGAGATTGCAGAAACACCACGGATAGCCGGTGGCATTCGCAAGAAGCGATTTTGTAGTTTTTGCAAAATCTCTAAACGAGATGGTAAATAGGGGAATACTACGCTGGAAGCTGACATGTTGTCCTCCTTCTCTTTCTCTCCAATAGGCTACTAACGCTACTAACTAACGCGGTAAGGCATCTACTTGTGAGCGAGGGATACCTCTCCGGTCGTACCGGCCAAATACGACAACAAAGTAATTTAATCCGGCTTTGAGGTCGGAGGTTCTTAAGGCCCAGCCCATGAGTATGACAATATCTTGTGGGCTTGAGAGTTACGATCCCATTTCGAAAGTAGGAAGTCGGGGCTACTTTGAGTTACATAACGTATCTATGCTTCGCATTGAGCTAATATACAGTTCGCAAGAATGAAATCGCGCGTAACAGTTAACTATTTACAAAAAGTACCTATCTACGGGTAGGTATAAATAATAACGAAACATGACAAGTACACTTTTTGTGCAGAATTCCGCACGGTGGCGTGTCATGATATTAATCATTGTAGTTAATCGTTGTAACCTAGAATTTCCAATGACTAGATAACCTCTATCCGCGGGTAGAGATTAACTTCGAAACTCATTATAATCGAAGGGCGTCATAATGTAGAGCATATTTCTTTAGCCTAAGATCTCATAGAGCGGTTTTCACCCGCGCCCGCCGCGGCTATAACTCAAGTTTGCGGACGATAATCGCAACCGCGACGGCTGCATGACGTGAAATCACCGGTCTAGTGATTTCAGATATGAAAGAACATGGAACTGTTCGACCGTTCGTTCGTTCTGTTGACCGCATCGAGCGCGGGCGAAAAGCGCTTCATCAGTTCTTAGCCTTATATCGGTTCAATAAAAAAGGTGCTAATGTCACAAATCACTTTTGACTTGTAAAATGTATTGAATATTGTAATTACACATGGTAATACTCTATTGTAACCGAGTGTAGAGATATTTTCCTAATTTGTAAATTCTTTGGTGTAATCTTAATTATTTATTTATTAAACAACCAGCTTTTTTATCCCAATGCGCTATAGTTATAAGTTAAGACTTGAGTGTTGAAATATACTCACCTAGATCTATATTTCTATGGCACATTCTGTCGAAACAGATTACTATTTTTGCTGGAAAGGTGTCGTCAGATTCGTCTAAATTATATCAGTAAGAATTAAGCTATAATAAAATAATATGAACAATAATAACATTTAGTTTTTCATGCTTGTTCATAACAACTTACAATCCACTAAATTAATCGATAAACATATTTTAGGCTTTTTATGGTTAAGAAATACAATAAAATAATAAATAAAAAAAACAAATCACAATCATCATTGTCATTCAGGATCGAAGGGTGCTTCTCTTCTACTCGCATCGGTAATCAATAGTATGAACTATACATTTTCAGCAGGTGATTGGGGCAAAGATAATTTCCTATTTTTTTAATTTATCTCTATTATTATTGTGAAATAATTATTTTAACAAAAACAAATGCCGACGGTATTGTGTTTTTGTTACACATACGCAACAGTTGTGTTGACGAACTGCTATAGTACACCTAATTATATTTTATCTAACAGCAGTCCGTTGTTTTTTTATAAACAAAGTAAAATAAATATGTTATGATAATTATAAGTGAAAACAAATATATTATGAACTTTGTGTCCCGCGATTTCATCCGCGTCACATAATTATTAAACTTCACCCCCCTATTGAAAAAAAAAGAGAATAAGAATAGAATAGAAAAAAGAAAACAAGTTAAAAATGATGATGACATGATCAAATGCATAGTTTACAGTTTACGATTAGTAAGAGGTAGTGCCACACAGCATACTTGAATGCAGCCGAATTGGGCCGCTACGACCGGGGCAGTAACTCTCACTTACACGAGACCTGTATAAACTGACAGATGTGCTGTCGCGTTTCGTATGGTGTGTAAGTAGCCGGTGTACCATGGAGCTAGGAGGAGAAAGGCGGGCAGCGCATCTGTATAGCCGCTATGCGAATGTCTGTGGGCAGTCATGAAAGCGGCTCCGACTGCTCATTTGTTCCTCTATACCATAAATAAAAAAAATACGATTCTATAAAGGACATACAGACAAACATTCATTTTTATATAAATATACGGATACATATAAAATATTATAATGTAAATAGCCTAATCTTGTATGTATACATTGTCTAGCCCTCGCCGGGAATCGACAGCAAGACCACCCGTGCAGTAACCCTGATACCGAGTCATACGCCTGTCTGACTTGGAATCTGATATGCGAGCCTTTCCCTTGAGATTGTCTGTCATCGTGCGTGTGGCGGGTTCGTAAGTGACGGAGTTTTTTATTGCATAAGGCGATGAACGAGCCCTTGGATAATCTAAAGGTAAGCACCTCTCGACGCCATCCCGTACAACTAATTATGAAAATACATTTACTTTCGAAACACAAAACGCACGAAATGCAAGGCACTACCGCAATCATGACAGCGTGTTAAGGCTGCAATTTCAGTAAGATATAAGCACGTGTAGTAAACGCATCTGTATAACCTCTATGCGGATGTCTATGGGCGTCGGTAGTCACGAAAATAGTGCCAACAGCTCGTTTTTCCTCGGCGCCTTCGCCACACTCTCATCTGTCATCCGTCAGGTCAGGATCCTCATGTCCCCACAGCCCAGTCTCCCCACTGTCTGGCCTCACATTTTCCGTTTCACCGCCCTATGGTTACGTCACTCGCCTCCCCGGCCGCATCAACCGTTTCGGAAGAATTGTCTCAAAACGGCCACAATTTCCAATTGACGGCAGAATTGTGTAATCTATTGACCAAGTGGTTGAATCAGAAATGACGTGGGCGCATTATCTCATGCGAGGCGCGTTCTTTGTAAATAATTAGGTTTAATATTAATCAGAACCCGATGAGTAAACCGCGGTGCCTTTGAGGTACGAGTTTACTTTGTTATTATAGCGTTGGAGGCAAACGGGAAGTCGGATAACGTAAGGGTCAATTCACACCAAAAGCGCGGCGAAGGGCAGCGAAGCGGAGCGCACTTTCAGTGTCATATAAATTTAAACTTTATTTTCATTACTATAGTACTTATTATCGAATTCTTGCGACTTCCGCGCGGATTCCAGCGACTGCTCGAGCATTCGCGGGAATCCGCGCGTCTCGTTCGAGTTTCTCGTGCGATAATAAGTATTATTGTAATTACTATAAAGCTGAAATTCATATGACACATAAGCTGCGCTCCGTTTCGCTGCCCTTCGCCGCGCTTTTGGTGTGAATTGACCCTAAGCGTCGTCCGAGAGCATTGCACAGTCAAGCAAATCAAGAGAACGTACAGAAGGGGTGGCAAACTTGATTCGAATATCGACTTTTACCGATAAAAAAAATGTAAAATCTACCTTTACTATCTATCTTATCTACGTTATCTATCTTACATGCTTTGTAAAAATTAAATGTATCAGAATAAGCACGCAATCGCTGATAGGTATTTACGTTTTACTAGCTGCGCCACGCGGTTTCACCCGCGTGGCGCAGATATTCGGGATTTTCGGGATAACAACTATCTGTGTTAATCCAAGTTACTCTCTACGTGTGTGCCAAATTTCATGAAAATCGGTTCAGTAGTTTTTGCGTGGAGTAACAAACAAACAAACAAATAAACATACAAATTTTCGTATTTATAATATTAATAATTAATAATAGGACAGGATTAGTAAGTTATCGTGCCACGATCGACTGTACACGAGCTACGATCCCCCGGTTGGCTACACCTGATAGGTATACAGGTACGGGGTACGCACAATCCCCCATTGGTACCATTTCTAAAACCGTATTGAACACAGTCATTATTTTACGCCAGTATTATGAGAGTCAGAGCGACACGTCGTGCCCAGCCTATTTGCTTCTTCAACACAATATACTTTGTACATGTAATACCGAAATGCTACGCTACTTTCGTAGAATGATTCTTCATAATACATATTTAAAAGAAAAAAACATACTACCAGTTATAGTGCAGAGACAATATACTACCAGTTATAGGTCAGCCAAGTGTCGGCTAGATTCACCTTACTACTGAATTCATATTTCATACAAACTTAATAAGACCCGCTCTCCACGCTTTTTAATATACCTTCTCAAGATTCGGATGTCTTTGTTGAGACGGGAATGCTTTTCCCTAGCTAACCTGTAATCAGTGCCGGATTAAGCACGTGGCAAAATAGCAATTGAAAGAAACGCTATTTGCTATAAAGTTAAGTCTACATGGTCTACAGGTCCTAGATAAAGTAATCTGTGATATTTATACTCAATATTATATCAAATCAAAGGCCTCTGAATAGATTTTGCCACAGGCCCCGCGCTGGCTACATCGGCCACTGCCTTTAAGAGGAGTCTATAATGCGCATTCGCAATTCTGCAGTAATTCGTAGAAACGTGTAGATCGTTCATAAAGCTACAGGCTGAAGCGTTATCGCTTACGTCACCGTCGATAAATCGTACTATTGATTGCACAGCACCAACTACGTGCAAATGTTTGGCCAACGCTGATAACTTTTGAATATACACATACTTTAGGAAGAGGCATCATGCTGCATTGCAGTCGAATTGAGGCGGCACGACCGGGGAGGTACCTCTTGCTTAGCCGGTACCGACATAAAGTGACCTGCGTATGTGTGTGTGAAGGATGTACCTCTACGAGCGTCGGTGATTATGAAAACGGTTCCGACTGCTTGTTTGCTCCTATACTATTAGCCAACTACGCAAGACATTCTAATACAGGCCTTAGTGCGCAACGCAAGTCCATTCTGAATTCCCTCATACTCCTATTCCGAAAAGACGGTCCGACACGACCAAGAGAAATCATGACCATGTAGCCTCACGTCCTCTTCCAAAAGACTATTTTTGATGAGCGCCCCGTTTGCGACTCTAGACTGTCATTCTGAATTGATGAATCCTAACGGCCCTTTTGGCCCGACCCGGGACTCCCCGGTCTAAGGTCAAACACGTTACCACTAGACCACTGTACTTATGACCTAACTATTTACCTCTACAAAATGTAAATATCAAATGATTCACTGGGAAGGGAACCTGAGGTTATATTACAAATTGGTTTATTCCTTGTAACTTTCTGCGTAGAGTTACGGTGACATATTGATGATATTTTCCTGTAAACAGGTGACATTTGCACGAAGTGAAATTTTTCTCTGTTAATACAAAATTCCAGTTAAAAACTTTTTAAAGAGGTAGAGTCATATTTGTAAAGGAGGATTTATGTAAGAGGAAGTGGCATGCTGTATTGCAGCCGAAATGTGTCAGCTTGTCGCGTTTCACGCGGTTTGTAGGCTGGCGTATAGCGCTGGTTCATTAATGAAGACCATGGCAAAGTGGGGTAACAGGTCTGCATAACAATTGTGTGGATGTCTATGGACGTCGTTGGTGAATAGGCGTTGTACGTTTTCTTTATATATGGGAGAAATATACGCTCTAGAAATGTGGTGCTGGAGGAGAATGCTTGGCATATCATGGTCGGAATTTAGAACCAACATTTCCATCCTCAAGGAGCTCGATGTCCAACAGCGTCTATCTTCCATCGTCCAAAGTCGCATTCTTACTTATTCTGGCCATGTTTCGCGTCGGGGGGATACATCAGTAGAACGCCTTGTAGTACAGGGTAGAGTTGAAGGTACAAGACCACGTGGGAGGTCGAATATGCGCTGGACTGACCAGGTGAAGGCTGCGCTTGATCGTTCACTCCACGAGTGTACGAGAAAGGCAACGATGCGAGAGGAGTGGCGACGGATTGTGAAGCGTGTCACCAACCCTGATGTGACGACTACGACCACGACCACTCTGCCAAGACGACTAAGAAGAAGGGAGAAATATAAAAAAACGTTAGTACAATTCCAAGTCTTTTTGAATTAATCATTATGGAAAATTCTCATCTTCTCTCCAATGTCCACTTAACATACAGACTCTGGGAACATGGATGTGCTCATGCGTCCCTCGGGTAAGCGGGTCAGGCTCTCCGAGTTAAAACGCGATGATTATAATCCGTACTAACCGCTGACCTGACCTTAACTGAGTACGCACTGCAGGCATTATTACCCGAAAGTTCGAATGAGTTTCGCGTGCTTCGAGTAATTTTAGAAAATATTAACGAAATAGATGTCGTTTTATGATAAAGTAATAAAAACTACTAATTAACGCAAGCGTTTATAATATCCTTAACATTAATATAATATCACTTTTTCCATTGAAAATATAAAATTTACCTACAAAGTACAAATAATATCTACACATTCAAAATGAAACTAAACTGAGATAAACATGTAGGCTACGATATTAGTAGGTAATCGAGTAAGAATTGGTGTCAACAAAACATTTTAAAAAAGTAACAATACCTAAGTACGTTTCATTATCAACAACAATAAGTTTCACCTTCAGTACATGTGCTTCGTACAACGGACACGTATGTTTTTTGCTGGCGAATATATATTATGTCTTGTGTGACATAAATCTTCATGCAAAACAAATCAACATCGTCCTGACATCTGCCGAATCTTCACATAATGCCTTAAACCTAAATAAAATAGGTTTTAGTTAGCTGTAGCCGGCATCGCCCCACCAGGAGGTTAGAAGGTAAGTATATTGTTACCAGGAAACATGGAAGCAAGATACAAACAGTCCCCACTTTTGACGTACAAGGAGTATGCCCGCCAACATAAAAGATACATTTGGAGAAACTATATTAACATTTTTACACATATATTTTGAAAAGATTGCTAACTATAGAGAGAAAACTCTCCTATACTATTCTGCTTAACTTCAGGCTGTGTTGGCCACCACCCAGCCACTGCTACTAAAATCTTAAGACGCTATTATTCTAAACACCTTTTAGCTTGGTTTCAACATGTTGGTCATCCTGTACGTAAATTATATCTGCATCTATCGCTATAACAAATTCAATTTTAATTCATATCAATTTGCGGAGCCATTAATTTGTCACGATGTATTCAAATTGATTTTATTTATGCGAGGCACGGCTGTGTTACGACGTTCAATATTCATTTAAACAATACTAGTACATTGTTTAGCAATAAAATTGTAGTAAAGTTTATTAAGTCAAATGGACATAATAGTAGTTTTAATATGTCTATTAAAACGCATCGTTTCTTCAATATGCCAACGGCGATTGGCTCAGTGGGTAACGTAGCAGGGATAATATGCAAGTTGATTGCCTCGTGGTCTAGTAGTAAAGATTTTCAACCTGACATGAGGCCTTGGATTTCAATCCAGTGTCAACCCAAAGAAAATAACAGTATCAGGAAACTTAAGTCGGTGGTAATGTGGCGGTGTTACTGACATCCCGGTAAGCCGTCGGTCCTGCGACTGATTTCCCTCCGGTCGCCCCTGCTATCCCATGGGAATTGGAGAATGAGGGCATAGAAAGTGCACTTATATCAGCTCAAATACTTGTGCACTGTAACAAAAAATCGTCTGGGATTTTAATGGGCGTTAATCGCATAAAAAATAATACTAAACGTATTTAAAAGAAAATAATAAATCTATAAAATTTCTTAAGTTTATAAAAAGTAATAAACACATAGCGGAAAGCGCTACTTAGTACGGAGCTATAAAGAGAATACTATTATAGTACATAGATCGTACGTGGTAATGAAACATCATGTCTGATATAGAATTTGATAAAAATAAAATATACAATCATAGTAAAAAAAATACCAAAACATCACATACATTACCTGGATGTCTTCAAATCTTATTTACTGTCCTCACAAAGCCCAATAAATATACCGTTCTGGGATCGTGCCAAAATGTTAGCTCACCACTGATATCGAACACAATGGCTTTAAAATAAGCAAATTGGCAATGTAAATAAAATACATCATCATCATCAGAGGACGTCCACTGCTGGACATAGGTCTCCCTCCCCCCTCCTTCTCCCACACACCACGAGCCATTCCACATCCGTCACCATCCACTTTTACTGGCCGTATCAAACCGTCTGTCGCCCCCACACGGGCCTGCAACTCCAAAAGTTTTATTCGCCGGTGGTTATCGGTTTTGCGAGCAATGTGGTTTGCTTATTGTCATATATAAAGTAATATTAATACATAACATTTCTCCGCCCTAGTGCATTCGGCATTTATAGGTACAAGAGCAACACCAGTCTAATCCGGTCTAAAGTTTCCATCGTTGCTCATAACCCGATTTAATAAAAGATGGAAAACTTAATAAAACATGTGTGTATGATGAATGTTGTCATCTATTTATGAATGGACTATATCAATGGTAATCATCATATCATCATAGGTAATTTTAATCATTTAAGTATGCTGATTCATAACAAAAACTATAATATTCTATACAAATTATTTAACCGGTGTAAGTCCGGTTTACGTAATAACCACGGTCATATCTCTCTATCTTTAGATAGAGACCATCTCTTCTATCCTACTATTATAAATGCCAAAGTTTGTGTGTCTGTTTGTTTGTTACTCGTTCACGCAAAAACTGCTGAAGCTATTTTCAAGAAATTTGGCATACACATAGAGAGTAACTTGGATTAACACAAATCCTCTCTGTTTTTATTCCGACATGTTCGTATGGGATGACATGGGATGAGTTTCTATTTTCCACGGGATCGAAATTTACTCGAGTGAAACCGCGGGGCGCAGCTAATACACCATACAACACAAAACCATTGTAAAAACTAAGTACGCATATAAATCGCATCTAAAACCTATTATATCTAGATAGT
>LUGF01038343.1:88310-109817 GCA_001625245.1 Calycopis cecrops
GGCATTTTTATTTTTATTTTCTGTTATTTATAATATATATAATCATTATTTTATTACACACTTATTTAGTAAACTTATAATTTATTATATGTAAGTATTATATAAGTCTTTAAACTGGTTCACTGTCTTCCGTCTCCATCCTCGGATACCACTGAAAATCGGTGTCGGAGAACTCAAACTCTCCGATGTATGCCGAGTGGTATCCTTTTCAGTGCCCCTCCACATTGCGCTGCTGTGCGTATACACTGTGTAAATAAGTTTATGTTTATACCTACTTAAGTTAGTGGATATTATTTTGATTTTGCTTACTTTTTTTTTTTTAATGTTAACTGTTCTTTATTCATTTTTGTGGAGCACTGAATAAACGATATATTATTATTATAATAAAACTTTTATGCATATTATTACATAATTTATACTTATGATTCCAGTTTCATAAAAACTAAACAGCGCCGTAAATATAAAGGAAAGATAAAAGGGCTTTTGAAGGTAAGGCACCTTCAAAGCCCTTAATCTCACTGCCAGATAGGGACGGAGTTATTACGCTGTAAGATTATGATCCTTTGTATCGCGGACCATTCAGCGCCGCTGATCTATAAGACTCGAAAGGACTTTCATGATGTGCAGGGCTTCATCATTAATTTGACATAAAAATAGCGAATAACCTCAACGCTCACGTGAATATGGAGTAACAATGGAATGGTAGGAAACGATTACTATGTTTCCTACCATCTCAAATTATCGAGAATACCATATGGAATTAGCTGTTCCGAGCGCGCGTTGTCGCGCTTTTCATCTTAATCCTTTTTCAGACCATTAAGAACAAAGTTGCTAAAGACATTGATGTCTTTGGCAACTTTGATTTTACAGATTCCATATAGGACAAATATTGAAACTAGTATTGATTTACATGATTAGTATAATGGGTAGGTATTTCTTTCTTTTGGGTAGTTAGGTAGATTATTGAACAATGATATAATCATAACAATGTAAATTAATAAGACTTAAACTGTATCTTATCAATTATATGCACAAATCGCAAAAAATATCGCTGACGCGTGTAATTATCAATGATGACATAACCACTGATTACTTGTGGAATTCGATGACATCCTCACTTGTAAGATAGGCCTATTACAAGGACCGGTGATTTTCCCTATTATCGCATTCCAAAAGCACTAAAAACAGGAAAATCGTTTCGAGAGCCTCAAGCGCATTCCTAAATGACCTCGATTCTGGTCTAATATAAAATAAAAACCGGCCAAGTGCGAGTCCGACTCGCACACCGAGGGTTCCGTATGAATGGGAAGAACATTCCAAAAGTAATGCATGATTTTCAAGACCTTTTTCTCTAAAACGCGTGAAGGGATTAAGCTGAAATTTTTGTCAAATACGAAGGTCAGTTACGTCTTGATGGCTTGAAAAAATCACACTTCTAAGTTAACGAAATAAAAAGTTATAGCCAATTATGCACAAATTTTGTATGAAAACGTACTTTGTCGAAAACCTAAAATAATCGGGTACTTCCCGTTGACCTGGAGTTGTAAAATTTGGCAAGAAGTAAGAACTTATAGCACATAATATATAGGAATAAATCTGAAAACTAGTAAATTATATGTAGATCATTGGAAAAATCATTATCAACTTATAACTAATTCGCCTGAAAAATTCGTGCCGCAGCCGTCTATAGACGGTTGCGGCACACATTTTAGCCTACAAAAAATGAATGGACTTCTTGAGATATATTATATGCTAGCCAAACCATGAGCCTATAAAACACTAAGGGCCGGTTTTCCAATCGTCAGATAAAAAATAACCCTAGGAATAAATTATACCCATCGCACTTAAACACGAAATAAAAAATTAAACAGAGATAGTTTATTCCCAGGGTTATCTTTTATCTGAGGATTGAAAAATCGGCCCTAAGACTACAACACACAATAATAGGAACCAAGTATAATTCCTATCAATCGCGCACACAGACGTCGGCATTAGTCAATGGAAGCCTCAGCGCGCCCAGACAAAACACAGCCAGTGTCAGGTTACTCAAAGACTGCGAAATTGATAATCGCATTGTTTAATTCTCACGTACACTCAGACATCGCGTCATCGTAACTCTGTTATGTTATATTTTATGACGGTTTTGTTAATTATAATAGGAATATGGTCATAAAAGCTTTAAGGAAATCCATGGAACATGGAGCCTACGTGAAAAATTTAAGCACCTGTGTTTTTGGGAATGGCGCGTAGTCATTGTGTGTTTTGTTGTGGCGACAATTTTGACATGACAAATATATTTAAAAACAAAAGTTAATCGGACTAGTTAAAACTTTCGCATCTGGGAGTAAAAATTCGGATCGATTAAACCCTTGGTTTCCTGTAGATGGTACGGTACACGCATAAGAAAAAGGGATAGAAAAAAAAAATATATTTGTGCGACTTAAACCTCCCTTCCGTTCGCATTTCTTGTGGAGTGGCATGAGCACATTTTTCAAAAATGTTCTCTCCGTGTTTTATGATTAAAGATGAGTTTATTTTAACTGATTTGGAGGGTACATCGACGACGCGCATTACTTATCCTGTTTGGACTTTAGTCTGAAGACCAGGCATACGGGCGTTATTAAAGCTAAACGAGATCTGCGTTCCGACAACAATGTTCTGAATACATTTCTTTTACCAGAATCTGTATTTATCAGAAACCATTTTTGACAAAAATATCAATGATGATTATAAACTAGTAACATTAACATATCGATTGCACCATGTTAAAATTATTGTCTACTCGACTTTCTAGTCTCACTTATTAACATTTTTTTTATAATATCTATGGGTTTACACACAAGGTTTGACCAATTCTGTGCCTGGTTCCGTAAGGATAAATTTGACGAGTAGTTACTAGACAGACAAAAGATTAATTTAAAAAATAATCACGACATATTATTTGGCAAACAATGCATGCAATATACCGGGTATTCGCTATGTCCGATAAACAATACCAACACCTTGGGTGGCCGTGCTCGCCACGATCAGGCATGTAACTTGTAAGACCATGATATACGACACAGGTCACATACACAAACAATTAGCGAAGGCACAAATCTTTTGTAACGGTATACCGTGTGGGCGGCTGTTCTCAGAGCACTCGATAAAACGAAGAACGCCATGCCTCATATTACAATAAGGCTGAAGCGCAAACCCTTCATTCCCACGTGAAAGTAAAACGACGCAGTTGAAGGACTTAACAATCACACCGAATCGCATCTACGTCGTGAGATTTGCTACGTTCTTAATGAGTAAATTAACAAAGACGTGCATATCTGCAAATTCAACCAAATATAAATGTCAAAAAAAATCACGATGTTTGTCTCGCTCTTCGAATCTACTAGACTGATTTTAATGAAATTTGAGACAGATATACAACTTTGTCCGATTTAAAAAAAATGAGTGATTAATAATTATAATAAAAGCCACAGCAACGTGTAATCGGGTCAGATGAACACAATATAAAAAAGTGACACTTGTTGACTTTAGAAAAGTAACGTACGAGATTCCTGCAGATATAACAGATATAACCTATACCAATCACTTTTTGATAAAATTAAATACGTAATATTTTTGTTTTATCCAGTCACACAGCGATCCTAAGGAAGTTTTACATTAAAAAAAGTACTAAAGACCAACGACACAAGTAAAATAAACCGCCAGCAAGGAAGCATTCTCGTTTTTTTATCTCAGACCATCACAGCTGACATTTGAGAAACTCAAAATTATACAACGTTGGCATTAAAATTAGACATCATAAATCGAACGGAAAGGACGTGATACATATATAGTAAGACCACAAAAACCTGCACCAGTAAATATACGAGGCGATGAACTAGCGAATAAAAGCCACATTTGAGCGGCCATAAATGACGTGTGAGGTGTTAATCTGTAAAAGGTATCGGCCATTTAATTGGGCGTTTAGTCATGTACGACAAGGACACCGTTTTTGTTGTGCCGCGGTTTAAAAATAAATATTACACGATCACTTTTGTTTATTGATTTGTATCATTGTTTATGAAACAAGTAAAGTAAAAGTCAGTATAAGAACTTCCTCAACTGAAGCATTGCACTCCTCAACTAAAGGCGATAACATTCACTATCCAATAGCTATAACAGTTACATACTAGCAAATAACACGACTGGTTAAGTTTTATTTTTGCAAATGATCTCATTATTTTATCAAGTGACTAAGGTTTTCAAACATCCGCAAATACCAGAGGTCATAAGAGGTCAAGTATTTGACATTGCCCTTTTTATCATCATCCAAACCATATGAAAAACGTACGCGATATTTTTTCGTAAAAAATGTGGTGACATAAGAATGTAACAATTAACAACTAAATCTATTCCAAGAGGGTTGTAGCACAGAGTAAAGAGACGTACTTACTCATGTGGTTGTAGACAGTAAAAAAATCATACAAAGAATTCGCTTGCAAGTATTTTCTATATTTATTGTTTATTTTTTCTATATTATCGGTCACTTGGTCCTAAACGCCGATGAAAGCGCAGCAGAACGACGTCATAGTATGCAAAACATTAAACATTCAGTGTTGCCATTTTGAGCTACCTAATATTAAAAAAATAAACTTATATTTCAGTGATAATATATTTGGATTATGTTTATTTCTAGATAGTTTAATGTGCTATTACATAATATAGAATGATTTTTTTACTAAATAATTAAAACTTGGGATCAAGTAGTGTTTACAAACTACTTATTTAAAAAGGTCTTGAAACTGATAATAATATTATGCTTGATTGGTTTGTTATGCAAACTGCAAAGTTATCAGCGCGATAAGATAGGCACAAAGGAGCAATTAAATTCGAAATACAAACATAAATTTCGTATGACACTTCCAAATGAACTGCCCAATAAAATCGATTTCTACTCATTCCGGCCATATTACGTAATAGTCTAAGTTATGATATATTTCACACACAAACTATAAGAAATATGTGACATACCTGCAAGAATGACGAAACGTGGACACAAAATTAGGACATTGATTTTTTACTGTACACGCCAAAACACAATTACATCCCAACCATACAGTTAGTGCTATCGAATAATTACTGTACATTCTCGACGGAATATGGTTGTTTATTGAAATATAAAGTGTTATATCGGTGCTAGTAGATGTAATGACGTGTTAGGGGCAGGGCATATTGACCTATGCGATAAGGGGGCCGCTGGGATTCACTCACGGCTAATCTGCTTCAATACCGCTGTACAAATAAGTGCTTGGACCACTAGAAATATGGTCCCTTTGTTAGTCTATAGTTGATATTCAATGTTGAGTCTCTACATTAAATCTCCTACAGCTACGTAGTGGACAGAGACACAGACAAGCTACAGTTCATTTTTTATAGTGTTAAATATAGGTTTAATGGGAGCCATTTTTTTAAGATTTTCCATTGTTTGTTGTGTGTGTGTGTATATGTCGCAGTCGGATAGTATAAACCGCCGTATTACATTACGGCTAGCAATTTAGAAAAACAGGTCCGTTTTGCAATGCGACGGGTCAACGATTAGCCGGATTGTCGTTGAGAAACGTTCTACAATATGGCGGCCCACGTTTAGCCTCATTGTGCCAATCCACTGGACTCGTTTGCTTCGCTCGCTCGTTGTATATAAACATAGTAACATAACCTAACCCATCCAAGTATGATTCTAAAAATCATACTTTGGCTATTAACTCCCTTAAGCCTCCCACACTCACGAATACTTACGAATACTCGATTTCAGGTAATTTGTGAAAAAAATACGGCGAACACTTTCTGACGGAGTTTGACCTAGCCGTATTCGATCCGACTAATCGTTGACCCGCCGCATTACAAAACGGCCCTGTTTTTCTAAATGGCTAGCCGTAATGTAATACGGCGGTTTATACAATCCCACTGTGACATATATATTGCATCACAGAGAAAAAATATACTTTTGAAGCGCCTATTGCAATCAATTGTCACATGAATTACAAATATGAGACTTGGACAGGCCTTGGATAATATCTAAAGCTCGACAACTGATTTGTCGGGTTTAGGTACATAACCGTAAGTAAACACTAGTATTTAGGTACAATTATTTATATTTATTTTTTTATGATATCGGTGGGTAAACAAGCAGTCGGAGCCATTTTCATGACGACCGACGTCCATAGATATCCGCATAGAGGCTATACAGATGCGCTGTTCTCCTTTCTCCTCCCACCTCCATTGGACACCGGCTACTTACACACCGCACGAACACGACGCACACGACAGCACAGCTGTCACTTCACGCCGGTCTCGTGTAAGCAAGAGTTACCTCCCCGGTCGTGCCGGCCCAATTCGGCTGCATGCAAGCATGCAGTGTGACACTACCTCTTACTAAAATATCAATATACACAAAAAAGCAGTTTCCATTTCAAAAAAGCACTTTAATTCATAGAAATTGTTTAAGTAATTTGCCTTTACATCAGCAAAGAGGATGAGCAAATATACGGTTATATTGCCTTTATTGCCACAGAGCAACAAAACTTTACGAGCAAGACAACAACAAGGCAACTCTGAAATTGAGCTAATAATGAAATTGCACCGTCCGCTACCACGTTTACTCCGGCCATTACCGTACAATTTCGTACTTAAATATCTTCGTGAATATTAAAAAAAGATGAATTTCATAAAAATTGTGATAAATAAAAAAAAGATCCTTGTGTTTTATTCATAATCTTTATCCTTCTACTACTGAACATGGATTGAGATGCAATAATTGAGACCTTATTACCTACGGCTTGGGTATTCATAACGAAAGATAGAACATTTTGTTACCCGCATTTGTAAATTTAGATTTAAAACTCGTTTTAAAAAACATATTAGTGAATGGAATTCGTCCATTCAAACTTTCAACCCTAATTCACTAATATGTTTTTATGTAAATTACAGAAGAAATTTATTCTTTACTAGCTGCGCCCCGCAGTTTCACCCGCGTAAATTTCGATACCGCGGAAAGTCATCCCACGGCATCCCATAGGAACATTTTTTCGGTATAAAACTAGCCTGTGTTAATCTAAGTTACCCTCTGTGTGTGCTAAATTTCATGAAAATCGGTGCAACAGTTTTTGCGTGAAGGAGAAACAAACAAACAAACACAAACTTTCTCATTTATAATATTAGTAGGATTTCATAAGTTAGCAACTAACTACTGGTATTTTTTGGAAAAATATTACAGTGATATATCATTCATTTATCGAGGAAGTTATATAGCATCATGCTATGATTAAGAGGAATAAGGTATCGCTGTTAGTTTATAAATAAAAGTCGTAAGATATACGTAATCTTGTTCAAATCATAAGTCTGCCAAACTTAATCAAATGTTCATCTATTCTGATTGAGTAAGAAGTAAACAGTATTACACACGTAATGACTAATGAAGTTTACCATTTGAATGATATTAGACGCGGTAATCAAGACAATTTATGCACGTCCTTATCGCCTGAGAATGGTTCCTATTCAAAATATTTGTTCTAATTGACTCGAGTGCCTTGGCCAAGATATGAAATATTATAAAATTATAAGCGCCTCCTACGTTTTACGTATCAAAGTTCGCATGTTTGCAAAGGCGTATTTCATAACTAGCAAGTATAGTTTTTATTGATGTCATGTTTACAACCGAGATTTGAATTAATATTACGAACGTTTCAGCATGGTCTTTGATGTGTTGTTATTATTTTCTCGTATTTATGTTATCTTAACAAAAACAATTCATTGCTATACGTTAGTATGACGTCATGAAATTAAGATTAAATATAACAGGTAAGGCAATGGGTTACAAATTTTTATGATCAGGATAGCGAACAGAGTAAGAAACTAAAAATATTTATTGTCATGTGATATTGGAAACTCGTGCGTATTAATTTTTCAGCAGAGGTAGGAACGTTTTGGTTTGACCACCTTTTTTTTATGTAATAGAGAGCTCACGAACAAGTGCTTCGTGACTACCACTGGCCACTGCCCATAGACGTCCCCAAAACCTTTAAGTTCTTCTTTGTTTTTGTGTTTCTCTTCATTGTTGTTTGTGTTATTTTGGCGACTTTTATTGTTTAATATATAAAAAATACGTTATAAAGTTCTTCTTAGATTAGATTAATAAAAGAATAAAATATTAGGCTTTTGCTGATAGCTTTAGCGCTCTATCACAGCAAGATCAAGTATGCGGTTTCAAGTTATTTGGCGACTCTTCTTTCTTTTTATGTACCATAATACAAATATTCAATAAAACATTAAGTGTTTTATTTGTATATATTTCGAATCTAATAATAGATAGAGGAGTCGAATTATCAAAAAAATATCTGAAATGAAATCTCAATTTTAAACAAACGACGCGACACAACGCATCCTTTTTGTTTCAGAGAGCAACAAAGGTATTGTCAAAACATGTTTCTTTGTTCACGAGTGAAAAAGCAAACCTCCATACATTGGATCAATTAAAACTCGGATAATCTTGTGAAACGCACAACAAAGGGGCACAGGCCGACCATTGTTTGCTTCCCATTGAGCGACGTAAAAATGAGTGATGAGGTCAGTGTGGCAGTAACTCAATACGTTCACGAGTTTTATCCGAACATCTTTCCCACTCAAATTGTGTTCCTGGAATATTTGGGGCTCACGCGCTTATTTCGTAAAGAAAATATGTTAACGAACTTTGTGATGATATAATTTATTCTCTTCCAAAAGCGATGTATATTGTATTGTTATGCTACAATGACTAAAAAGTTTTATATTAAAGTTTTTGCCGAAACTTGTGCAATTATTAGTATGAGCACCAGTAACTAATTGTGAACATGTAAACTTTTTCTTTACAAGTTACATGGTGAAATGCATTTCAACAAAACCTTATTGATACACGACTTATAATAATCGCGCAACTTAACTTGTGACACCTCACACCGCTATATGTATAATTCGAGACATTTGATGTTTTTTTATCTATCATTTTTACTGTATCATTTATTTGTATACTAACATTAATCTTGCAATAGACTTGACACTTAGGCACCGGATATTTTTATAGCTGTAAGCAGCAAAAGCAAAAAACTGGCAGCCAGAGGGACTGCCGATAGGAGCCATTAATTAAAGCTGTGTTTGCTGTGTAATGTGTTACATGTATCATGTTTGCTGACGCGAACTCATATTTTTCCCTGGCTAACGCCGCTAAAGAAGTTTTCGCTTCAAAAAAAAGCTTCGAGAAAACACTAAAAGTATCCGAGGCAAGACCAGATATTAATATTTACATTTTTTATATTATAAGGGGACCAACGAGTAGTCGGAGCCATTTTCATGACTACTGACGCGCGTAATCCTCTTCGCACCTCCATGGGCCACCGGTCTACTTACACGCCGCACGAATTGCGACAACACAACTGTAACTTTACGCCTGTATCGTGTAAGCGTGAGGTACCTCCCCGGTCGTGCCGGCCCAATTCGGCTTCATGCATGCATGCAGCGTGGCACTACCTCTTACTGTAAAAATATTATGGCAACACATTTTTTTAAAAGCATATTGACAATGTTTGATTGTTGGTACATTGTTATATTCTCAAGTATAAAATATATAAACAAACAATTGACGTGCAATACGAGGCATTTTAGATCATTTGCAACATTTTCCATGGTGAAATCACACGGCAATGTCATACAATGTATCACGGGTGACATAAACTCATGTCTACGTCATGTAAGTACCTGTAATACTAACGTGTAGTTAGTACTGACATGACATGACATATAACTTTTAGAATATATGATGTGGTAATATGCACACTTATGTCTAAGTCAGATTATATCAATCGCTGTCAAAACGGGGGCGTTTTGCATTACGGCGGGTTAACGGTTAGCCGGATTGAATGCGGCCGAGTTAAAATCCACCAGAAAGTGTTCGGCTATACGTTACTCAATATAGCTAGCCGTAATGTATTGAAATGAATAATAACTCGACTGCGACATGTAGGTATATGTCATAATAATAAATAAAAATAATCAATAACAACATAAATTTGTTGCTAAACCATTTATCAAATACAGCAATTCAATTTTAAAACTACCACTATTTGTTCAACAGGTAACTGAATTCTAGTTCAATAAGCATACTGAACAATAATTAATTAATTAACCTTTCACCTTTCACTAACGCCAAATAATTTTTCATTTTACGCGGGAAACACTACGGGGGCATCACTAGTGATGAAATATATCTTTGCAACGTCCCGTATAAGCAGCCTGCTGTCAGTGAAGGAATGTTCATGGTCGGATCCGTAGATTACTCCTTACATACAAAGTTAGAAACTCTGTATTTCAGTATAGATTTTAAATTTGTTGTGTGCTCGTCGACGTGGCAATGGGCACTAAGAAGCACAGGCGGCAGATGGGCCAGTAGGGTTGTAGAGTGGAGGCCTCGTTTAGGAAGAAGTGTTGGTCGACCGGTCAGAAGGTGGGAAGACTGAGAGCAGTGGCCGGTCCGGCATGGATGCGTCAGCAGGAGATCGGTCGTCTTGACGGAGGCCTGTGCCCAGAAGTAAGCCGATAAAGGCTGATGATGATGATGATTGGTCTTCAGGATAAACAGCAGTAGGTATCCACTTGTGAACCTTTGATTAAATAATCGCAAAGAAGAAAGAGGTAGTACCTACCACGCTGCAAACTTGCATGCCGAATTGGGCCATCGCGACCGGGAAGGTACCTTTCGCCATCAAGAGATAAGCGTAAAGTCATAGCTGTGCTGTCGCGTTCCGTGCGTAAGTAGCCGGTGACCTATGGAGGTGGGAGGAGAAAGGAGGGTAGCGCATCTGTATAGCCTCTATGCGGATGTCTATGGGCGTCGGTAGCCATGAATATGGCTCCGAGTGCTCGTTTTCCCCCTATACCAATTAAAAAAAAGAGCCCGAAAGACATGCTTAAGACTAAAAGACTGTCTTGGGACAGGAACAACTTCGACATTCCAAATCTCACATTCAATAATAAAATCCAAAATTCCATACGGTTTTTATGATTGTAAGATTTTAAAGCTTTGATTTAGTTTAAAACAGCTGGTTCTTTTGAACTTTCGTTTACATCATAAGATAGGTATAACCTTTTTTTATCATAATCATCTTTTCTATTTAAATTATGAATTACATATTATGTTGGAGGTTTATATCCCAACAATGAGGGTCTTCAATGCATATTCATGCAAATAAAAACTCCGGTAGTTAAGTGGACTGTATACATTTGATGTGATGAATGATGTACGAAAAGCCAACAGAAAAATGTGATGCGTCGAAAATGGCGGAAAGTCAAGCAGTGACGAGAAAAAGACGCCAAACCCGGACGCCCCCTCCAGTCGAAAACGTCTATGGTCTGCGTTCCATCTACAATGTTCGGAACGGTCGCGGTGTGTGGCCACGTCGACGGCAGCGCCCCCATTCTTCCGAACACATTAATTTAACAGACCCCGCAAACCCCGCTCCTTACCCACTTACTCGACTTCTGTAAATCGTAATCTTTAATTATTGCCTTCTCCGTTATATCGGCTATCTGGCACTGCAAGAATCATTCAAACCGGACAAGTAGTTTTTTTTTAACCACGATGGCGGCAAAAAAAGCATACGGCCCACCTGATGGTACGCGGTTACCGTATCCTATGGTCGCTTGCAACACCAGGGGCATCACATGCGCATTGCCGACCCTTTAGGAACCTATTGACTCCCCTCTTGAACCCCATATTGTAGCCCTCTGGGAAAACCTCGGCAGGGAGTTCATTCCACAATCGGAGGGTCCGTGGGAGGAAATTCCTCTGAAAACGGACTGTACGGGACCATTTCGCCTCCAATATGTGAGCGTGAACTCCCTGTTGATGGCGAGCGGTGCGGTGATAGAAAGTTTAGTCCGTTTAACGAAGCAAACAAAATCTTCAGCATCCAAATATTAGTTCAGATTAAAATTCTAGATAAAAACTTAATGTATTATGTCTCAATATTCAATTTGAAATTAAGTTTCAGAGAAAGCTTTACGAATTTCGAGTGCAAGAGTTTTGAGTATTATTTTTTTGTTTTATTATGGACTATGAATTCTAAATTAATTTTTATTTTAATTAAAGCGTTTTTATAGTTTTACTTTTACAGTACTAGTTTCGTGAGGCATGTAAGTAGCCAGTGGCCCATGGAGGTGGGGGGACGAACGAAGACAATGCATCTGTATAACCTCTATGCGGATGTCTAGGCGTCGCTACCTATGAAATATCTCCGACTGCTCGTTTGCCCCCTTATACTATTTAAAAAAAAAAAATTCTCGCATGCGCTCCGATTTGCAAAATTCTTTTGGGGTTATACAACACATTTACCGAAGAAGATTATAAGCTATATACTACCACGCTAGGGCACGCGGGAGAAATCGAAGGGCGCTGCTAGTAAAGACAAACGCAGTAGCAAATATACAAGCAGTGTAGTGCAAGCTACTCGCGGCTCGACCTAGGCGAAGCGCGGCCGCCTACAGAAATACACCATGACATCATGGTGTGCGACAGGGACGCGCGCTCTCGCCGTCCCGCTCACCATCAACATGCTCATTATAAATACACTGACGAGTGCATTTACATTTTACTCCATTCTCGTTCAATTGACTACGTTCGATTTCCCGTTTATAATAAATTGTTACAGTTACATAAATGTATTATAAACATGCAAGAGGTAGTGCCACACTGTCGCCGAATAGGTTCGTGTTTCGTTCGGTGTGTAAGTAGCCGGTGGCCCATGGTGGCAGGAGGAAGGAGGGCAACGCACCTGTACAACCTATGTCTATGGGCGACGGTAGTCATGAAAATGGATCCGACTACACGTTTGCCACCCTATAACACTATAAAAAATAATTGACAATTAAATAAATATGTTACAAAAATCTCGTTTCACGATGTTCGTCCGAGCTTATCGAATATAACTGGAGCTCATTGAATGAAGCATAAAAAAAACTTCATCATCATCATCAGCCTATTGCAGTCCACTGTTGGACGGCGGCCTCTCCCACAGCACGCCACTGGCCTCGATCTTCAGCTATCCTCTCCCACTTCCTGCCCTTTTGAAGCATAAAATACATGCTATATGTTATTAGGATTAATAAAAAATTAAAACTTTTAAGCGATGACGTAGTAAGGTCTAGTTTATTTATATAAAATACGCACTACATATAATAAAACAAAACTCACGTATTTTTATTTATATGGGTGATGTCATGCCTTTTGTCAAGTTTTATAGATAAAACCTCAAACATCGAGTACCGATATATTTAAGGTCGCAAGTATTAGTCAATATTATCAGTGTTTTGCGATTTTAATACAAAGCGTCTAATCGATATCATTATTATTATGTTTTGTTATTCGCTTCAAATTTTAGTTGTCTGTTTTATATTTATTTTTTATTAATATTCCACTTAAACTAATTATAATTGAATATATTATTGTGTTTTAATTGAAATATTTTAACGGATTTATTCGTTATAATTAATTTAAGTATTTTAAAATCCTGACGTTTCAGAAACTTTACGAAAATGAAAATGTATTAAATAGAATTGTACAAATTACTTTTTGAACGTTAACAATAATTATAACTACTACAGGTTCAACCCTAGCGCTGTCCTGAGATGGACCGGCGAAACAAACTCAGCGGGCCTCATGAGGAAGTATATACAATAACCAACAACACACATCCCTTATGTGTATTGTTGGTTGTTGTATATACTTAACATTCGCGTAAACTTAAGAAATCTATAATTGAATATATGTATAGAACCAACCACCAACTCACAAATTAACTTATTGATATGCACATATTACTTCTTACCATCCTCACTCTTTTACGCATAAAATACTAGTAAAATGTTGATGAAATTTTGCACAGATATAGGTCACAGTATGGAGCTTTTGTGGTGACCACCGTCGCCCTTCGCATACAAACAAGAAGCTAATGAAGATGTTTGGAACTGCTTTATCCAATCCCGTAGACCAGGGGTTCTCAATCAGTGGGGCCACTTTTCAGGGGAGGCGCGAAGCATTTGATAATGAAGGTGGAAAGGAGAAACAAATTACTAGACTGATTAACTAGATTGTATACGACTATTTTTTATTAGGGGAGGCAAGAAAATGTTCTCATGTCGTTAGGAAAGTGCGAATTTAAAAAGGTTGAGAAACTCTGTCGAAGGCCATCTTCGTAAACATCACTAGACAACGTCTTCACGATAGCATGTTTAACGGGACTGTGGATGTACTAAGTACTTACTTGGGAAGGTACGAAGGTAGGAAGGTAAGGTACCTACCTCACCGATTGTGATGTCACTTAACTGAAATACGGAACCATTGTAACCTCTTGGATAAGTCTCCTAATTATCACGTGTTTACTACATGAAATGTTACATTATATAAAGCAAAGTATATACGAAAGCTTAATGTACATGTACTCTACAGTGTACCTACTTGTCTAAGTAAATAATTTTATAGATGAATTGTATAATTTAATGTAAAGTCAAAAAAATATTAAGACACATAAATATAAAAAAAAACATAATAAATATAAATAATGAAAAAATATTATAATAGTATAAAGATCTTCAGTAGTTTTGGCCAATCAATTGCATCACGAAAATAATTAATGGTCAACGAAGTTAGCAACAGTCGAAATCAAATTTAATATAATATTTGCGATTGCGATTTCATCAATTGTCTATTCTGCTGCGTATTCAACGCACTCACTTTTATCTATTTCTAGTAGCAGGTGAGTAATGGATGTATCATAGAACGGCCTCGTGAAATACTACAGCCTAACAAGGTACGACTCAATCATAAACCAATCATCACCCACCACAAATATCTGCACATCGGCCAAGTCGTGACTAATTGTACTTTCGTGTATGACCTCACCAAAAGTTATTGACCCAAAAAGGTAAATACACGATTTTATTTACACCATCACTGATGTCATTATTTCAACTATATAACTACGTGTATTATTATTAGTCTTCTAAATTATGAGCCGATTTTTTTTAGTATTGTTTAGTTAAATATTAAGTATTATAATTAGTTAATATTTATCGTAAGAATCGAGACAGTGTTGCAGAGAACGTATAAAGGGTTGGAACTGCTCAAGACCATCAAAAGGAAGAAACTGCAATATTTTGTGGTGGCAACACAATGCACAACGACAAATATATCTTGCCCAGACTCCTACTACAGAGTAATACTAAGTCACAGAACACCAGGTCGCTGAACACAATGGCTCCAAAATCCAAAATTGGTTTCACACAAACCCAGCCTCTTTCGTGCTGCAACATCAAGTGTCCACGTGGCTATAATAATCACCGACCTCCGATCGACCACAAGAAATTAATATTTTTAAAATTTATAAGTAACATTGTTTTAAAAATTGCGTGGTAGATTATCCCCTACAGTCAGAAATTGTTTAAGCCTACGATTCCCTTAGCAACCAGAATTGTCACTTTTTATAGAACAATTCTTGAACGTCACCCAGTCGTACACACAACAGTCCCACTCACAAGCCTTATAGGCAGGAGCAGTGCTGCGTATATTAATCAGGGGCGTAGCTACCGCTGTATCTGCCTTATCATCTATACGGGGCCCCGGGTCACAGGGCCCCCAACGTGCGTTAGCGAAATTTAATAAAAACATTTTTTTTTCAGAAATCTTTACCCTTCATAAGGGCCCCCAAACCATTCTTTTTACGAGGCCCTGCCAGAGCACGCTACGCCACTGATATTAATGCCGGTAAGTATTGACCATCGATAGTGTATACACTCACGAAAATATATTGGGAATCCTGCAAATACAAACCCACGTTTCAGTTGTACAAGGAAGTCGTATATCATTGATGACTTCATGCCCTTACAACTGTTTACAACTACGTAGTTCTCTGCGCGTGACGATAACAAAAAATATTCCTTTTGCGATTTACAATAGACCTGTATCATTACAATTACTCGTTCGATCGTCTTTCATAGAGAATACATAATATAACTTTGCTGACTAGATCGAATCATTTAAGTAATACCTAAGTAAAAAATCTGGTTTTGATTATTGACGTTCAAAAAGTATTCTATTTTAAAACTAATTTCGTTTGTAACTAAAACTAAGAGATGACTCTTCCATTTCTTGTCGGAGACTAATGAATTTAAATTGTGTTTTACTGTTTTGTTGTTATTTAGTTAGTTATATAGTAATTTAATAAAGGCATTTATAGAAAAATTTAAAGTTAACTTTTTTTATAACTTTATAATATATACAGTTTTTCTTAGAGAATAATATCATGCCCACATTTGAAATCGTGTGACGCATAGACGTACAATACTTTCACTTTTATAGTTAATGTGTTACAGAACTTTATAGATTGATGTACGTTCACGAACGTTGCCATGAAAAGATAAAATCTTTTAACATTCTAATTCGAGAACTGGAGAAAAAATATTAAGACTACGAAAATACTCATAATAATTATTGAAATGCAGACGGCCAAAATAGTTTTAGGGCGAGCATAGCGAGCCGTCACACTATCCTACAATTGTATAATTTTTTGATAAAGTGTATCAAACCGTAAGTGTGTTAAACCGTACTGTTTTTTTCGTGAAGTGTACGGAAAAACTGTACGTTTTAAAATAATATAGTAATTTATTTAGATGTGTTATCGAAATACAAATCTCAACATCTCGCGAGCTTTTGTGTAGTTGTGAATTTTGGTTGTATGCAGTATCTGTATATCTGTACCTACTAAACCATCGAACTAGGCTTGCCAGATGGGCGGGATTCGCCGAGATTGCCCCGACATTTTGTGTGATGTCGCGTGTCCCGAAAAAAGATCAAGTGTATCGACAAAACTGATATTTAAAACATAAGCAAACCTCTGTCAGGAAGAAAGTAGTATGGTTATTTTTTGTCTCGAATATGATCAAAAAATCGTGACTAACCAAATTTGGTCCTGATATTTTTGTACTCCATCTCGTAACCCTAAACCCAACACAGAATAAACAATCAACTAATCACAGCTACATTTATATTACTAGAATAAGGACATATGTTTTGCCAATATACCATCTTTGTTATAAAGCTCGTTTAATATAACCTATCATTGTTATAAAAAAACGTCGCCATTTTTTCATTTCAATTACACATACATGCGCAAAAACGTGAATACGGTCACGCGAAGCGGGCAACATCACCTCCGCCCTGCGAGCGAGCCGTAAACACTGCATGATGTCATGATGATGTTGTTGACCCAACACCCGCACATACATTATAATGCTATATTATATGAACACGTGACCAACATACACCTATTGTTATTAACTTGAGCTACAACATACGGTGATGATGATCTCACTTACTGCACTGCACCAAAAATACATCATTACATACTTAAAACATTACACAATCGAACAATCCGAGTTAAGACATGACGAAATTTGTATTTTTCAACAATAGAAACCCAAATCAAACCGTTAAACGGGATAATGAGGTAAGATAATAAAAATGATTTATCATATAATTTTCTTACCTGGCCAATGTTCCTTTCAGCTTGACTACGCCATAGGGCAGGTTCGGTGCATGTGTGACGGAATCCTTCAAGGGCTCTACCGCTTTGATGGTGGCTTGCGGCAGTTCACACATGAGGGGCTCCATTCGACAAGGGATGGCGGGTCTCTTGGGCGGAGTGGCGCGCGGGTATGTGTGATGGTGTCTGGCTGAGCTCATGGATTGCTCCCCGCAGCGCGACTTGGGCAGCGTCCTGGCGCACAGCGCGGTCGCCGCATTCTTCAAATGCGTTCGAAATCTACTATTACTTTGGGTGCTCAGCATGGCACCCTCCATTTTCCCAGCACTATATTTATACACTTATTTACATCAATTCACTCATTGTATGTTCGAATCCATTGTTTCGTTTATCACTGCACTTCAATCCGTGTAAATATCACCGACCTATTATCATGTTAGTTTGTGGATAACGATTAAGTCTACAACCAAAACATTACATTTTCTTGTCACATATAATTGCTGCTATAATAAAGTTTCTGTGGGATAAACTTTACATTACTCTTACAATTACGACAGGTGAATAATATCCTAAATATTGTAATTAGAAAACATAGGTGATTCCATTTAAAAGGTATGTAGGTCAATTTTAATGCCCACTAAACCTACACACCATTGTTTAAAGTTAACCGAAAAATGGTTTGGTCATAAGTTCGGCGAATCCTTTGCGTGTCAGTTGAATCATCGTGTGTGTTTTCATCAATATAATTAACTATTACAAGTTAACTTTTCAGAAAGTTCGCAAGGTTAACTCAACTGAATATACTTTTCTCAATATTTATAAAGGTAGCTTTGTTCTAATAAAATGAATGACAGAAGAAACCTAGGTTCTATGTTTTGTCTAGCTCTTGAGGACTAGACAAAACATAAAATAGGGCGATTTCTCTATGACAGAATCAAAACAACATAAGTTGTTATGATAGAAGGTTGTGACGTAGAGCTTCGCAGTTTTCTGGTAAATTTAATATAGGGTTCGTAAATCTTTATAGCTTATAACTTAATGCGGTTGAAATATTCATTTGCATTAGGTGTAAGTTTAATGCGGTAGGGGCAATGAACCCTAACCTGACCCTCTTTTCACGGTTTCGACGACGTAGTAGGGTCTGCTCAGAGGCAGCCGGACCGCCGCCAAAGAGAAGTATGGCCTTTTCGCCGTGGTCAGCCTATCGCTGGAGGGATCCTGTTGCAAGCGGATACGGGACCTTCAAATTATAGCTACAGGGGTTTAGTCGGTATTGCACTACGTGTAGAGTTCGACATAGGTCTAGGGGCCACCTGGGCTTTTAGGTAACATACGTAAACGTATTCCCCTACCTCAACAAAAAGTGTATGCTTTAGACCACACAATTGAAGTAAAAGTTAATTACTGATTTTCATTACCGTAGTTACAAAAACATGTCATATGATATTGATTTTTTAAATACAAAAAAGTTTCACTTTAATCGAATTTTAATTTGAGTGGCAACTTCCATTGAACTCGCCCGATGTGTGATTTTTGTAACGCTCTAGCCAGCTTATTTACCAAGTCAAGAGCGCGTACCATAGAAGTTTTACTTCAAAAAAGAGGCGGCTTCTTCTGAGAAACTCTATTCTAACATTAATAGCAAATTAGCTAAAGTTCTAAATATTGCCACAACCAGCACTGACACTCCACCGAGCATATCTTTAATATACACACCACTAAATTGATAGGTGTCCGTATAGATATAGACCTGATCACACAACTCAAATATGTCACGCTCTACTTCACGCCACACACATACGACACGACATCGAAATAGACCGGACTTGTGTAAACTTTATAGTTACAAAGCCTCCTAATTAACGTTATCGAGTGACATAATTTTACTCGGTGTTTGCCTGTTCAAATATATTGTGTATGTATTTGAAATAACATCTCGTTCATCATCACTATCATCAACAAATGCCAATGTTTGGTGAAATTTTGGTCGATCTTTATAAAGCATGTAGTTCTAGCAAGTATTGACGGCAAAAGTATGCAATATTTATTATAGGAATAAATATCTTATGCATACAAGTAAATCTGTTAGGATTATAGATTGTAGATCTATTGGGATAAAAGTGCAAAGGTTTATAACTGAAATAAGTGAAAAAGTTGTAGTAAGACAATTTGTGGTCATTTATCCTATTAGATAGAGTCCCAAAGCGTTTGACGGACATATAAACGCGTATAAATATAAATGTGACAAATAAATAAAATGTGAAGCTATAAATCTGTAAAAGGTACATAAATCTTGTTTGCTCGGCGACGCCAGGGATTATCAAGCGTCAGCTATATTCACTTTAAGGTACATAAAAAACATTGATCAGAACTCTACCACTCCTCGCTCTTAAGGAGTAATGTGACGTCATTGCCTTACACTATTTGGCCCTTAACATTTCTGATAGTGAGATAGGTCAAAAGAACAAAGAAACTTTTAGTTGCCAACGATTGTATTTTTATTTACTTTACTTTTAAATGAGGGCATTCGTTATATTTATTTTTCATTTTATCATGAAATAAATCTAGACTATTAATTAAGTTCAGATAAAGGTAGGTAAGTGAACTCACATAATATATAGTGGAAGTAATGTGTAGTAACTTAGCATGTCAATTTATATATACTACGAGCTGTGTCCCGCGGTTTCACCCGCGTAAATTTCGATCCCATGAAAAATAGAAAATCATCCCATGGCATCCTATAGGAACATTTTTTCGGGATAAAAACTATCCTATATGTTAATCCAAGTTACTCTCTATCAGTGTGCCAAATTTCATAAAAATCGGTTTAGCAGTTTTTGCGTGAGTAGGAGTAACAAACCAACATACAAACTTTCGCATTTACCTATAATATTAATATGATTGATCATAAATAACTGACATCTTAAATGTTGACAGCGTTAACCGATTTTTGTCCCAGTGATTATGAGTGTATAAGCAGTACAGTGTACATAGCATATAAAATCGGCTGTAGTATCATTTTCATTAGTTGAACATAAATTGTGCGCTACACGTCTTAGATATGAATGATTACTTTACAATTTTCGCAATTCTCAACGATAAAATCTCAGCTTTGCATTTTATAACACTAATGCAACTGTTTGGCAACAGTGTATTGCAGTATCAGTTACAGATAAGTAGCAAGTAACATATACGTACACTCTACATTCTATATAATATTTCACACCTATGTCCCCACAATTATCAGCTAACGAAGATTTGTCCATTTTGTTAGAAATCTGTGTGTGTATGTATGTGTGTGTGTGTGTGTGTGTGTGTGTGTGTGTGTGTGTGTATGTGTGTGTGTGTGTGTCAGATCTGACACGAATTCACTCGAGAACATGATTCTGAAGTGAAAGGCGAAAAAGCTCGATTGAGCGACCACTGTTTTACGCGATTTTACTTTTTAAATTTACACAAATCATAAAACGTAATTTAAATACTTGTAAATAATAGTTATTTAAACTAAAGCAGGTAAGACTTAAGTCAAGATATATGTAAAGAAAGCCTTTAGTATTTTCTTCGGTTTAGAAGGCACATAAGATAATTATTTATGAATATATAACACGTTATACATGGGCCAAGAGATATGCAGTAAACAAATAAGACTGCCTTTTACAGTCCTGTTCTTTATTTTTCTTTAATTAGTCGGTATAGGTTTAGATTATGAACACGTAGATAAGACGCTACAGGTTGGTCCGTTTAAAAAGCAATCTCATAGGTTTTAACTACCCCCGTAAACCTAGCATACATGTGGACATTTGCATGTAAGTATATCGATTGTTTTTATGGGGTGCTCAAAATGTTTATGTAGGAGAAGTTATCCATCTAATAGCATGTTGTTGGTTGGTTGTTTGTTTTGTTGATT